>BQNB010027076.1:0-57958 GCA_026074375.1 Tanacetum coccineum
TAGGAACCCGCTTGTCTATGAGCTTAATCCTTGTAACAATTATGACTTTTTTTTTATTTTGACCAACCTTCACAGTTTACACCCGCTCAGCCACTCCCCCTAAGCGAGTTAAATCAAAGAGAATTGATTACTTAAATAATTGAATCTCAAAACCAATTCAATAAAATTCAAGAACAATTCAACATGGATGTTCAAAATGAATTAAACCATCTTTAGGAGATGCTGAACCTTAGAAATTCAAATCAAGATCCTCCCGTTGACTTATATGATCTTAAAGGGAGTGACGGGGGAGATAATAAGATCGATTCACTCACCAAGGAACCTTCTGATACCCTCTTAATGGGGGATTAGGTTATTAGCACTACTCCCGAAAGGGAAAATGACAAATTCATAAAGTCTAGTGTTGATGATCTTGTCCCAATCCTAAGGGAGTCGGAGGTGACATCCATTTGTGATAAATTAGAGTGTGATATGCCGTTTACTATACCTTTGCCCACCACTAATGTTAGGGAAGATAAGTTGATATCAATTCGCCTTTAGGAGAACAAGTAGTCAACTTTTTGATGGAGAGCATGGATGTAGCTGATTTACCTAGACATTTGGTTAAGCAACTTTTTGGTCTTTTAGTCAAAAACCTACGTTCTACCAAAAGAATGTCTGATGAGCCTTTAGGTGATGATTCAATATCTATATCTTATGATGTGACTTTCTCAAACCCTCTCTTCGACTTTAATGATGATTTTACTTTATGTAATGATAATCCGCTCTTTGATAAGGAGTTTGAGGACATTAATAGCCTGGACCCCCCCGAGCCGACTCCAGTTATTGATGAGTCTTCCTTGCTAGTCACACCACTTCCTGATCCTAAGCAGATTTGCTTAAGGGAAGTGGAAAGATTTGATCTGTTTTTCTCCCTAACATAGTCGTGGGGAACGACGAGGGTGATGGAGACCCCCTATTTTGGTTTTCATCATATGCCATCACCCCGTCCTGCTGCTACTCACTAGGAGGTGATGTATTGCTCAATTACCATCCCTAACTTACATCGGGTGATGGGTTTTACCTGAAATTGCAATGTATGTAACACTAGAGTCATTGCTACAGACTTCGACAAAAACAAGCGCTTCTACGGGATGGCAACCCGAAATTCAAGACCACATCAATGAACCTTCAAGTTATAGCTAGTTCCAAATGTTTCTCCTTTAGCAGATACATAAGCTCCGTCACTACAAGAGTTGGATTTTCTATTCAGTCCTTTGTTTAAAGAATACTTCATCGCAGGAAATCAGAGTGTGTTAAAGCCTTCCTCTCACTCTAATAATTCTACACAACAAGACACACAACCTACATCAAATGTTCAACCTACAATAGAATCGATCACTCCAACAACCACTATTCATGCTGAGGAAAACAACATTAATCAAGCAGCTAATGCACAGTTTATGCCATATGAATTTTCAATCCTTTCTGTACACCGGTATAAGAAATTGCTAAGTCTTCCGCACGTAATGATGATAATTCAAATATGCATACATTCTACCAACGTCACCAATTCGACTACCGATGAACCAAAAATCATCCTCTAGAACAAGTTCGTGGAAATCCATCCAAACTAGTGCAGATAAGAAGACAACTTGCAACAGATCCTGAAATGTGCATGCTTGTGCTCACTGTGAGTACTGCAGAACTAACAACATTTAGGAAGCAATGGCTGATCACGCATGGATCAAGGCGATGCAAGAAGAGCTTCATCAGTTTGACAGACTCTAATTCTAAGAACTCGTTAACAAACCCTTTGGAAAGACTGTCACCAAACTAAAGTGGTTATGGAAGAACAAAAAGGATGAAAACAATGTTGTAATTTGCAATAAGGCATGAATTATAGCTAAAGGATATGCTCAGGAAGAGGGTATTTCTTTTGAAGAATCTTTTGCTCCAGTCGCTCGTTTGGAAGCTGTTCGGATCTTTGTTGCCTATGCTACACACAAATCCTTTCCAGTCTATCATATGGACGTTAAAACGACTTTTCTTAATGGTCCACTGAAGGAATAGGTTTATGTTGCTCAGCCAGATGGGTTCGTTGATCCTGTTCATCTAAAGAAAGTTGACCATCTAAGGAAAGCTCTATATGGATTATAGCAAGCTCCTAGAGCCTGGTATGATAAACTCTCAAATTTCTTAATGTCCAAAGGTCTCACTAAAGGTAACATTCACCCTACTCTATTCACGATAAGATATAGGAAGGACATTCTACTTGTACAAATTTACGTTGATGACATTATTTTCGGGTCTACAAACCCAAAATTTTCCAAAAGATTTGAAAAATTGATGCACAGTAGATTTGAGATGTCCTTAATGGGAGAAATGAAATTCTTTGTAGGACTTCAGATCCACCAATCCCCAAGAGATATCTTTATCAACCAAGCCAATTAC
Source organism: Tanacetum coccineum (assembly GCA_026074375.1). Lineage (NCBI taxonomy): Eukaryota > Viridiplantae > Streptophyta > Magnoliopsida > Asterales > Asteraceae > Tanacetum > Tanacetum coccineum. The sequence goes on from BQNB010027076.1 coordinate 2,434, forward strand.
GCTTTGGAAATACTTAAAAAATATGGAATGGACAAATGTGATAGCATTGGTACACCAATGGCTACTAAACCTAAACTGGATGCAGACTTGAGTGCATTACCCGTTGACCAAACATGATATCGTAGCATGACCGGGTCACTCATGTATCTGCCTTATAGTCGACCAGACATAGTGAAAGCAGTATGCTACTGTGCATGTTATAAAGGAAGACCAACATAAAAACACCTCAAAGAGGTTAAAAGGATCTTTCAATACTTAAAGGGAACCATCAATATGGGACTCTGGTATTCGAAGGACTCTGGTTTTGAACTAACCGCATTTTCAGATGATGATCATTTTGAATGCCTTGATACTCGCAAAAGCACTTCTAGAGGAATACAATTCCTGGGTGAAAATCTAGTCAGTTGGATGTCAAAGAAACAGGACTGCACTGCAATGTCTACAGCAAAAGCAGAGTACATGGCATTATCCACGAGTTGTGCTCAAGTAATGTGGACGAGGACATAGCTTAAGGATTATGGCTTCAACTACAATCAAATACCGTTGTACTGCGACTCTCAGTTAGCCATAGCAATCTCATGCAACCCTGTGCAGCACTCCCGTACCAAGCACATCAATGTTCGTTACTACTTTGTTTTGGTAAAAGGTTGCCCCGATAAATATATTAACCAAAATAAACAGTTAAGTACAAATGGAATGTGGCTGAAGTACCACATTAACCTCAAGCTGCACACAACTTGTTAAACAAGAGTTTATGACATGCCATAAACACAAAATGAGCCTAGTAAAATACATAAACTAAACTAGACATAAACCAAGATGAGAACATATAATCAAGCGAGCATCCTGCAACCCAACAGCAACACGATAGGAGCAATAGAGATCCAAGTAAGGCTGCCTCCTTAAAAAACCTTTCTAAAGAAAACCCATAGGGAAAAACCTTGGACAAGGAAAAAAGAGTACAACCCTCACCTGGTACTCCCATCATGGACAATACAATAGCTTGGAATCTTCCATTGGTCAAGCAGCAAATGAGACTTGGTAGACATCTTCTTGAACTTTAAAGTAACCAACTACAATCTCACCGTAGAGAAAATAACGTCAACAATCTGACCCGGGGTCGAAGTCTTCTTCTTGAACAATCTACCATTCCTTTCCAGCCAAATGTAGTAGGAAGTAGGAGCAACAACGATCCTAGAGATAATACTAACGACTGTTTTACCCTTAGATAAAGGAACAATAAAAGCAACAACATCGCTAAGATGAGGAGGAATAGCGTCCATGCCTCAAAGAACACGAACCTTAGACCATACCTACGAAGAAAAAGAACACTAAAAAAATAAGTGATCATGAGAGTCAGGAACCAAATCACACAAGCGGCATTTTAGCAGGTTTAAGTCAATACTTGGACCGACATCCCATTGCCACAGCCTATCTTGTGTCTTCAACTTCTGCTGAATAACCAACTACATATGAATGGCATGACGGGGAATACAATGAGAGAACCAGACAACATTGTACCAATTTACCATATCCGCCCTAGATCAAATCGTATCCCAAACACAAGCCACCAAAAAAGGTCGCAAAACTCCATCCCTATCCCGTCATAGAATAACATCATCCATATCATCAAGTAACACATGGACATGTAATTGAGCCAAAAAAGGAAATTATGATAGCCAATCAAGTGGCCATCTCCAAACACCATCAGAAATAAGGTTACTAACCGAGTTTTCAAGAGAAAAACCCGATCTCATAATATCCCAGTTAGAAAGCAAATCTTTAAGCGGGCACACATCTGTCCATCTATCAAACCAAACAGATGTAGATTTACCATTGTTAATCTTATGCCAAATAAAAGGTCTGATTGTTGATCTAATTTGGAGAAGCTTACGCCATCCCCAACTGGCATCACCTCTACAAGGCACATCCCAAAAACTACGACCTTTAAGCTTATACGTATGAACCCATTTAACCCATAGAGACTCCCTATGAGTGAAAATACTCCAAATATGAGTAGCCATTAAAGCAATATTAAAATCCTCTATTCTACGAATACCAAGGCCACCCTCATGCTTAGGCATGCACACAGAATCCCAAGCAACTTTGGCTTTCCCTTTCTTCATCTCCCCTTGGCACCAAAGAAAACCACGCATAAGTTGTTCTAAATCATGCACAATACGAGAAGGGAGGATAAAAACAGAAGCCCAGTAAATATGCAAGGGATGTCTCAAGATAAGTTCCTATCCACAATGTGGAAGCTTTTTTGAATTAACTTTAATGCAAACCTAAGAGGTCCAGGCCCTCTATGATAGTTTCATCATAAGCTTCTTGTGTAAGCAAGATATTATCAGAAAAATCCTAATGACCAGGCACAAATATAAGCAGATTGGTTGTTGCTAAAAATATCACCCGACTTCTTTAACACGATAGCAATATTCTTACTTAAAAACTTATAAGAAAACATTCAGCAATGGATAGGCCTGGAGTCATTGATACGAGGGTAAGGTAGTAACCTTAGGAATAAGGGATTTTTAAATAGTATGATTTAGTTCCTTTAAGAAGTTTACCATTGGAGAAATAAATCCCTAATCGCACAAGTAATATCACCAACCACCACATCCAAGCTTTCTTAAAGAAAGCGTAGAAAAACCGTAGGGCCCGGAGCCCAATCATCTTCCCCATAAGAGGAACATGACACTCTTGTTTTCATCATCAGTGACGTCAGCACCATACAATCAGCCTTAGATTAATCAACGGACAGTTAAGAGATTTAGGGCATTCTAGATGATTTAGAAACTCCTTAGCTCTAAGGGAACTGATTCATTTAATGTTTAACAAAAGCTCAGGAACCTGATTACCATCATAAAAATTATTAGAGAATATAAACATTTGAATCCTGTTTTTGGCGCTTTTACTCTTCACGATTCTTTGGGAAAATGCTGTATTAGATTCACCCAGCCTTAAGCCCACTCAACCTTAGCTTTCTGTTTTAGAACGTCCTCATTCAGAGAGGCTTCTTTAATAGCAAGTATAATTAGTGAGCATGTTCTTCACGGAAGGTCAGAGAAGAAGGATCCTTTCAATTGCATTATGAGCTATCATCAAGTCATTATGGCATCTAATTAACCCGATCATGACAGATTACATGATTTTGGAAAGTAATTACGAAAATGAGATTTCAGCCCCTTTAGCCGTTTCACAACTTGATACATAACATAACCCTCAATATGAACATTTCATCCAGAATCTACAATTTCACGAAAACCTCATTTATAAAACCAAATAATTTGGAAAAACTTAAAAGGTTTTAGTTTCGACTTTGTAACAATGGGATTCGAAGAAGAACACAAGGAGAATGGTCTGAGATACGATACGGCTAGAAAATAGCAAAAGACCCCAGAAAATCATCATTGAATTTCAGATTACCCATTATTTTATCGATCTTTTTAAGAATGCCATTAGAGCCTTTTGGTTTCTGATTCCAAGTAAAATAAATCCAAGTAGAATTAACATCAGCAACCTCCATAGCTTGGACACATTCCTTGAAATCACGCATAGCAACATTCGGCTCATAGCCACCAGAAGAAAGATCTTCTATATATAGGGCAGCGTTAAAATCACCTAAAAGAACCCATGGTCTATTTCGCATCAATCCTGCATGCCCAACCAGGTTATTCCACAGAGCACGACGATCAATATAATAATTATCAGCATATATAAAAGAACAAAAGAGAGTTTTGTTATCAATACACGTGTTCACTTGCACATGCATAACCTGATTAGTTTGAGCCTTGATCATAACATCAACAAGGTTATCATTCTAGCCAAGAATGATTCGAGAACCTTTATCACAAAGACTCCCATTAGAAGTCCATTTCCACCTGCTATAAACCTTCTTACAAGTATCATAAACAATATCAACATCCACATGAGACTCTAAAATAGCACACACACTCAAGTTATTCTTCATTTAACCCTGTCGAAACCTTTTTTAGCTTTTTGGATTTGTTCAAACCCCATATTATTCCAGGATAGCCTTATAATAACATCATGCACCGTTTGAGCAGGAGTGCTTGCCCCTAGATTATGATTTAGATTAAGATTTCTAGATTCATCATAAACATTTTCAATATCTTCATCCTCATCCTCTACTTCACCCAAGACTATAAACGGATTTAGAGAAGAAATATTAGAAATTGTCATCGCACCCGTATCCAAAATATCTTTGTCATTCTGCTTATCTATTGAGGTAACCTTGTGTGAAGCACCTTTATTGGAGTATGAAGATGAACCAACTTTAGAACTTGTTGCCTCACGGGTACTTCCTCCATCAGAATTAGTCTTGGGAGCTTTTGGTTGATAGTTAAATTGTTTCCCAACTTGAAAACCTTTAGCAACTAGAACCCCTCTAGGAATTGTGTTACCTGCTGCATTCTTCTTATTATTACGCCTTTTGTTTGCCACTTGTTGAAACCCGTCATTTAGAGTATTAGTATTTGTCGAATTGTTCACAACCAGAGTATTCACCAAATTTTTAGGACAAGAATCTCTTAAATGCCCGAAAATGTTGCATGTGTGGCATCTAAGAGGCTTTCATTCATATTCAACACGGATAGTTTCCTTAATAAAACCGGGGCCTTCAAGCTCAGGTATACCAATAGTAATAGACTCCATAAACTCAGCTTCTGAGTTAATCTCAATTAAACAACGAGCAAACTATTCTGCCCCTAAGACTCCTACACATCGTTGTTGTATTCGAATCAAGCATAATAGGTTTACCCAAGATTTTGATGCAATCAAGCTAATACCATCTTCTTCAAAGACTTGAATAGGAACATCATGGAGTTTAACCCATATCGGAATACGGGTCATCTCTTCTTTTTGCAAACTAGTATTCACGGACCACTTCTTGAGAATGATAGGCGAGTTGCGGATCATCCACGGACCCCCTTCTAAAACAGCATCTAATCTAGCCCGAGAATCAAACTTGAAAAAGAAAAAACCATTTGCATTCATAATTATCCTTTTTAAACCATGTTTCGCCTAATTATCTCTCGCATAATATTCAACAACTGGAAAAGCCAATCACTTTCCAATGAAATAACCATATAAAGTATGTTTAAGGCGAACACTGACATTCTCGAGAACTTTACACGGAATCAAGATATTAACTCCATCAAATACCTTTTCTGACACCATGGGTCAAAAATTAGCCTGTTCCTTTGGTTGGATCACTTTGTTAGTACCAACTACTCCGGCATAAGAATTAGGAGTTGAATTAATATCAACTGATTATGTAATAGGAGCATCATCATCATTTTTAGTAGGAACATTATATTTGTTAGTCAAATTTACACCCAATTAGGCCGATTTTTAACCAAATCATTAGCTTTCTATGAAACAGCGGGTCATTTTTATTAGTTTTTTTACTCTATCCCGGTTGTGTCTTTAACTTCACTAAAAATGAGGAGGATCTTTGGTAGACAAAGTCTTCTTCTAACATCAAGACTTAGAACCACAAATAGGGTTCATCGTCGAGCGTATAAGTCGATCACCAAGACAGCAATAGCTCCTTTTCATTGGGCAACTAGCCTCGGTGTAGCATCATTATTTATTTACACATCATAGGGTTTAGGTCTTTAAGAAACAAAACTGCCCACCATTCTGATACACTAATTACCATCACCTCGCCAAGTTGCACTTCTTCCACTTTCAATGTACCATTCCCTACTAGGGTTCATCGTCCAAGACTCCCCAAGACTAGTAGGATTAACCACCGAATCAGATTTAGATAGGCCTTGTAATGTATGTATAGTAGGTGTTAACGCACATAACCATAGGTTTGAAACCCACCAAATGAGATTGCTTGTTTCCTTCAGAATCTTTCAAAACCATTTGCTTTGTGCTACTAGAAACCTAGCTCTTCATAAGCTATGGGTTTTCAAAACTCTAGGTTGTACTCCGTCATTATTCATTCCATGTTGATCAATACTAGAACGAGGGTTTAAAACCCTAGCAGCCACACGTTGGTGCTTTGTTGCAACCTCACCCTTACCAGAAAGTTTATTCATCCTATTAGCCACACCACATAATAATTCATCCCCCTCAACACGCTTCTGATCCATAACCAAATCAACAAACACGCGAAAAACTAAAAACCAGAAAAACACAGGCAAACAAAAATAAGAAATCAAGGTTCTAAATCATGGATTTGTTGTAATTGTTAATACAAATAATGTCTAAAAACGTTATTTATATTTTTCGACCTCTCAATGTTTTAATAATAACAAAATGTGAAAACGTTTACGATAAAATTAAACGTTTATAAATTACTAATCATAAAATTCTATTTCTAAGATTAATCACTTAAGGTATGGATAAACAAATCATTAAACATAATTAGTGATTAAGAAAATATTTTCCTTAAACCTTACATTTCTACAAATGTGTTTTTATAAAAATATAAAAACAAAATATTTATTCATTAAAAGAAATGTTTTATTAAAAACATACAATTTGAAATTCAAATTTTTCCCCACAAAATAGAAGGTTCTATAACAGATACAACCTTCACCACAAAAGGACAAAAAGGGAGTAGAATCTAGTGGCAGCCCCCTTTTAGGCCTGGCGGCCCCCTTATATATAAGGGACCGCCGGGACCGCCACCAGCAATGGTCATTTTTTGTCCCCTATAAATACTGGGCCACCCCATCTGAAAAACAGAACCTCTTGCCACGAATTTTCTCAGATCCATTTTTCTCTCTTCTTTCTTTCTTTCTAAAACATATAGCTTGATCACTAACATACTTTGATCTTGTTTCAAGTGATTAATTCTTTCTTCCCCCCTTCTTCTTCTTCTTCTTCTTCTTCTTCTAATCAAGTGCAGGAGAAGAACAATCGTATTCTTTTATATACGAATTGTTATCAAGTGATCTCTCTCTTCCTCCTCAAGATCACAAATCTTCATTACATATATTTAGTGTTGTTGTGTAAATTGGATTGTGTGTAGATCCAAGTGTGTAAATTATGTATTGGTGTGATTTGGATTGTGTGTCAATCCAATGGTATATATATCTTGTGAGTGTGTAAAGACTTAGTGAAGTCTTAGATTGGTTCTAGCTAAGATTAGGACTCGACATCTAGCTTAGTGTCGGAAAAGAAAGTAAGCGACGTGTAAACGGTTTTCTTCGCCTAAAGGGAGCTTGTTGACATAGTGAAATCTCGAGTGGAGTACTCGGGGAGTGGAGTAGGAACGAAGAGGTGCTTCGTTGCCGAACCACTATAAATCTTGGTGTCTTGGTTTGATCGTTTCTTTCCTTATCCCTTTATATTATTATTGTTCATTTAGTTCATTACATTAGATAGTTTTTGTTGTGATTCATATTGTTGATTGATTGACATATAACTCGAATCTAACAATTTTCTAAGCAAAGTTTTAAAACGGTAAATTAACCAGTAAACTATTCAACCCCCCCTTCTAGTTTCCTACAATTGGTACCAGAGCAAGGTCACTCAAGATCTTTAAAATATATTGTATTTTAAAGCTTGGATCGATCTATGGATTCCGACAAATATCTAGAAGGGCAATCTATGCAAAGACCACCACTTTTTGAAAGCGATAGTTTTATCTATTGGAAAAATAGATTCGAGACATATGTTAAATCAAAAGATCTAGATCTTTGGCATGTTATTACAAATGGTGATTTTCAACCTATTATTCAAAATCCGGAAACCAAACTTGATGAGGTTGTCCCTTTTGAAAAACAAACTGATGATCTTAAAAGAAGGCTTGCGAAAAATAATGAAGCCAAAATGGTTATTTACAATGCTTTGCCTAGAAAAGAATATGAACGAATTTTCATGTGTAATACGGCAAAAGAAATTTGGAAAACTTTGTTAATCACCCATCAAGGTAATAGCCAAGTCAAAGATAATAAGATCGACCTTTTGGTTCAACAATATGAACAATTCGTCATTTCCGAAGACGAATCTATAGATAGTGCTTTTGCTAGATTTAATACTATTATTACTAGTCTTAAAGCTCTTGATGAAGGTTACTCTAGTAAGAACTACGTAAGGAAGTTTCTTAGGGCTCTACATCCTAAATGGAGAGCAAAGGTCACGGCGATTGAAGAGTCAAAAGACTTAACATCACTATCTCTTGATGAGCTCATTGGAAACCTCAAAGTCCATGAGATGATCATCAAGAAAGATTCATTAGTAATAGTCAAAGCAAAAGTTGAAAGGGAAATCTCTTGGCTTTAAAAGCTAAGAAAGAATCTAGTGATAAAGTGGTGTTCGACTTCGGTAGTGAAGACGAAGTGTTACGCAATGTCGGTTCACGGAGCGACCAAAAATAAGACCTTTCAAAGAAGCCCGAGACGACAAAACGGTAAAAGTGAAAGGATTATTTTATGTAGTGCTTTAGATGCAGGAACATTCAAATCATCTTAGTGGAGAATGGACAATGCCACCGAGAGACCAAGAACCAAAGAGCCATTCGTTGGAGGTCTTGGAGTGGATAGCGGTGAAGAGAATGATGAATAGATCTCAAGACAGACATGTCGTGTAGCTCAAGGCACACAAAGGATTGGTTTATCTAGGGTTTAATCCATTTGAAGCATCATCTAATGGAACTATGGAAATTATATTGTGAAAGCGCATGAAGAATGTAGTAAGGTTAAATAGATAATGGGGTTGAGAGAGAGTCCCATTTCTTGTATAGGCGAATGATTCCGGAGCCTACCAATAATTTAAGTTGGGGTCCGCGTCCTGTTCCTTTCAAGGGATCTGAGGGAAAACTATGACTTTTCAATAAATCCATGTTGGGTCCATAGACAAAAACACATTAATTGTTAAGAATAGCAAAGTTCCCGTTGCTAGTGACAATGAAGTTCAAAAAATTCTTAATCCATAGGTCAAAACCTCGGGTTGGATTTTCGAAACCTAATTTTAGATCTAACACGTACTCCTAGGAGAGTCAAGCATAATTATTCTCGTCATCTAAAAACACACAACCTAAAAGAATGGTGGCCGACAAAACCAACCCATGGATTTCCCATAACTTGGACAACTTTCCGTCTAAGTTACATGCCATGGGGAAATGTTGTCATTCACTTTCTCACATCTCAAACAATTGCATCAAATGCAAGGGATGTTTGGCACTAACAACTTTGAACCCATGAGATATTGGGGACCAAATGTTTGAGTTATTGTCTTATATAAATAGATCTGCCTTGGAGTCGATTTGGATCCCGACGAATGGATCAAGGATAGCGGATGTTCCAAGCATATGACGGGCAACCAAAAGCTCTTCTCACTTAAAGGCTACAATGGACGTAACGTTATTTTTGGTAGTAATATTTCGCAAGGTAAACACTCATTGGTAAAAGTACGATTTCTAATGGTCTCTCTTAATAATAATATAATGTAGAAAATGTTGAGAATCTGGATTAACTTGCTACGCCTTAGGACAAATATGTGATAATAAGTGTAGAGTAATCTTTTTTGACTACTGACTCACTTAAGGACCGAGTAAGTGATAGGTAGATGGTATCTAGGAAGAAAAGTTTATATGTGATGATTAGGAATTTAAGCTAAGGATCAATATTGTTAGCAAACGGATTGATGATAATTCCAGTTTGTGGCATAAGAGATTAGGTCACGCACATTATGAGTCTCATTTCATTCGTTAGGCTTCTTAGGAATTAGTTAGGAACGGCCTACCTAAGCGTAGTTTGATTCAACACTTTTGTGATGCTTGCAAAATTGGAAAACAAGCTCACGCTAGTCACAAAGCTAAGAATGTAGTCTCAACGACTAAATGCTTAGAACTTCTCCATATGGATCTTTTTGGTCCATCCGCCGTACGGAGCTACGGAGGAAATTGTTACACCCTAGTCATAGTAGATGACTACTCTAGGTATACTTGGACTAGATTTCTTAAGAATAAAACTGAAGCTTTCGATCAATTCAAAATATTTAGTAAGAAAATCCAAAATCAATTAGGATGTACAATAGTGTCAATAAGAACCGACCACGGTAGAGAATTTGAATTGATGTACAATTTAGAGAGTTTTGTTAATTGCCAATTGGTATTACTCACATTCTCGGCTCCTCGCACTTCCTCAATCTAATGCGTGGTTGAAAGAATATATAGGACACTTCAAGTAATGAGTAGATCAATGTTGAAGAGCAATCGTACCACAAAGTTTTTTTGGGGTGTAACGCCGTCGAGTAGATACTTCAACATATATTCTCAACCGAATCCTAATTAGAACCATCCTAGGAAAAACACCTTATGAAATCTTGAGAGGTAGGAAACCTACTCTTGACTATTTTAGAGTGTTTGGAAGCAAGTGCTTCATTCTAAACACTAAAGACTACCTTACCAAGTTTGACCCAAAGTCTTACGAAGGTGTCTTTCTAGGTTACTCCCAAAATAGTAAAGCCTATATTCATCTAATAAACACACTAGGAAAATTGAAGAATCACTCAATGTGACATTCGATGAAACTCCTCCACCCTCTAAGACATTACTTGGCTGGACGTTATGACATAGATGAAGAAGACAAGCTAATTAGGGAAATCAAAAAGAAAAATCTGGAAGAATGATTGTTGAGGATGAAGCTTTAGAGATTGACGAAATAGTCAATATTAAGAAATCTAGGAACCATCCCTTAGAAAATGTCATAGGAAACCTCAACCAAAGAACCCTTAGATCACAAGACCAAAACCAAAGTAACTTTTATTGTTTTATCTCTACCATAGAACCTAAGAATGTGAATGAAGCCTTAGGAGATGGAAAGTTGATAACGTCGCCAATGCAAGAGGGAAAAAATTAAATTTTTTCATTGCTAACGAGTTTTGGGAGTTAGTTTTCACAACCTAAGAATATGACAATTATAGGAACTAAGTGGGTGTTTAGAAATAAGTTAGACGAGAACGGTGTTGTTTCTCGAAATAAGGCTAGATTAGTTGCTCAAGGATACAACTAACAAGAGGGCATCGATTATGATGAAACTTATGCCCCGGTTGCTAGACTTGAGTCTATTAGGATATTATTAGCTTATGCTTGCGCCTTAGATTTTAAATTATTCCAAATGGATGTAAAAAGTGCATTCCTGAACGGTTTTATCAATGAGGAGGTATACGTGGCACAACCTCCGGGATTTATTGATTTCGAAAAACCGGATCATGTTTATAAATTAAAGAAAGCTTTATATGGTCTTAAACAAGCACCCAAAGCTTGGTATGATAGATTAAAAGCTTTTCTTATTAAACATGAATATAAAATGGGAATTGTAGCTAACACTCTTTTTACTAAGAAGAAAAATTCAAATCTCACCGCCATTGGTCCTTCGGTTAAACATAATGTTAGATATGAGCCTAATGCGACTACAAGTGCACCAAAGAAGGGAACTACTTATGCGGGTTATACATCTCAATCGACACCTATGTTGAAGACGACTGGTAATTCATCTAAGAAAGATAATCTCTCCATGTCTAATTCTTTTTCTGCCTTAAATGAAGAAGAAGAAGATGATGAAGAAGATGTGGAAAATGTGTATGATGAATCGGCTAACTTAATTCAAAACACAAAAGATGGTGGAAGTTCATCTTTCATGGCTGCTGCTAGTTAGCTTGTTTAGTTGTGTTCTGTGTTTTAGTTGCAATTAGTTGTTTCTAGAGTTGTAAGAGTTTATGGCATGTCATAAGCTCTAGTTTTAGGTATTTATCAAGCTTTTTAGCTTGAGGTTAATGTGGTTCTTCAGCCACATTCCTTTTGTACTTAACTTTTTTCAGTTTTAATATACTTTACCGGGGTAACCCTTTACCAAAAAAAAAGTTCAAATCTCATCATTGTTCAAATATATGTCGATGACATTATATTCGGTTCGACTTGTCAAGACATGTGTGATGAATTTGCCAAAATCATGCATGATGAGTTCGAGATGAGCATGATGGGTGAACTTAACTTCTTTCTTGGATTACAAATTAAACAAATGGAAGATGGTATATTCTTTAACCAATCTAAATATATTAAAGAAATGCTTAAGAAATTTGGTCTAGAAGAATCTAAACCAATGAAAACCCCCATGTCCTACGATACTAAACTCACGAAAGATAAAGAGTGTGAGTCGGTAGATAGTATCAAGTATCGAGGCATGATAGGTAGTTTATTATACCTAACGGCAAGTAGGCCTGATATTATGTTTAGTGTCTTCCTTTGTGGCCGCTTCCAAGAGGCTCCCAAAACCTCTCACCTTGAAGCGGTTAAGCGTATCTTCTGATACATTAAAGGCACTACGCACTTAGGATTATGGTATCCTAAAGGGACTGGCATAGAAATCATAGTATATGCCGACTTTGATCATGCGGGAGATTATGTGGACCGAAAGAGCACTAGCGGTATTTGTACGTTCGTGGGATGTTGTTTGACATCTTGGTTCTCGAAGAAACAAACCGCTCTTGCTATATCCACTACCGAAGCCGAATACGTAAGCGCCGAAAAGGCATGTCAACAAGCACTATGGATGAAACAAGCTCTCATCAACTACGACGTACGACTCAACGATGTTCCCATCATGTGCGACAACAAAGGCACGATTGACCTTAGCAAAAACCCGGTGCAACATTCTCGTACCAAACACATCGAAATATGTCACCACTTTCTTCGTGATAATGTCCAGAAAGGACATATCTCAATCGAAAAAGTGCCGTCCGTCGACAACATCGCCGATATTGCCGACATTCTCACTAAACCTCTTAAACGTGAATCGTTTAACTATCTACGTCTTGGTTTAAGAATGATGGAACACATTCCATAAATCATATTATGTACGCTTCGCATTCTTCTGTATCTATTCCTAGTCGTGTTCATTCCGTGTCGTGACAACATTAAAAATCATCTGAAGTACTTTAAGCATGTGTAATTTTCGAATGCAAATTATATTGTCACTCACTCTTTGGAATTTTTTGTCAAAAATATAGTTCAATTTTACTGCTAGGCGGCCCCCCAATATATTTGGGACCGCCAGGAGATATGGGACCGCCATTAGCAGACCATATTTTGGACACTTAACCAAAAAATTTCTCAAAACACAAATAACAAACCAAATCCCTTACTGCTGTGCGACGAACACGACCCATAACATACCAAAACTCTAAATCAATCATTAAAATCTTTCAATTAAAGATCAATAACGCTAATATTAATCCTAATATCACAAAGATCATCAATTGTAAGTCATTTCATCTATTTTTCTTTAATTTGAGTCTAGGGTTCATGATGAACACAAAAATCAAAATTGGGGATTTTCAATTTTTCTTTTAATTTTGTTCATTTAGAGTATAGCGATACAATGTATATGAATGTGCTTCCGTAGATATAGTTTTTGCTACATTAGTGAACTTGTTGAAAAATTGATTTCGATCCAAAACCCTAATTTTATTTTCAAATCACTCACGTTAGGAACATAATAAAATTGTTGTTATGCATTGTTAATACAAACCAAAAACGTTTTCAAACACATGCATAATGATCTCATGAACAAATTTCGAGATGCATAATTCATATGCATTTTTCGACTTGTTTGGTTGAGCAAAATCAAATTAAGGAGCGTTTGGGTTAACTCTTAGGATCTTATATTTAGGTCGAGTTAATCGTTACTCCACATTGTTTGCATATAGGCACACACTAGGCACAAACTCAATACATGTAAAAGCGACTAAAATATGATCTTGCTTATATCTTTCTAGGTAACAATGCTTGGAGCTACCGGTCTTGATCATCAAAAGAATTGAAACTACATACCTCAAATATCAAATGAATGTAATCAACCCTTACTAAATACAATGGCTAATCTTGAAAAATGATACTTTCATGAGGGGAGGGTTGTAAGTCTAAACTTCAAAAATATGAGTCATATTCGCGCTAAGTTTGAGTCAATCGGGTTTGATTGTTTGTTAGATATTAACGAACAAATTATACCTCGCTTTGTTCTTGAGTTCTACTGTCAACTCACTTTTGCCTACAATCCTGAGGGTCAATTCATTGTCAATTTTGTCATTCAAAATAAGTCTTTTTCCCTCACTCTTGAGGAATTTGGTCAAATTCTAAAAATCCCTTTCAAAGGTCATGCCTCTATCACCGAAATGTGGTCCCTTGACCATTTGTCGGTCAATGTTCCAAGTAGAGGTCTCTATAAAACCAAACTCCCATCTCCAAGGGTCATTAAGTCTCTTATTCAAATTCCACGTCAAGGTCAAGAGACTCGTACCAAAAATAAGAAAACCATTGTCGTTGGTGAAAACGAAATTTTAACCCAAGAGATTCAAACTCATATGAAACCATGGGTTGAGATTATTCGTGAAAACGTCATTTGTCAAGGAGGACATAGGGATCATGTCTCCGCTGTCTTTGTCACGTGCTCTATTGCATTGAGACATCCACTCCTTATAACCTAGCATTTTTCATTCTCAAAAGAATGGAAAAGACTCGATTCAAACCTAAGGAAGTCTTACCTTATGGTATGCTCTTGACTAGGTTATTCAAACATGTAGTGTCCGTCTCTCCTGAGCTAGCTTTTGATCGTTATCTCTCACATGATCGAGCCATGCATCCGCTCGCTCCTCACTACGAGCGAAAGACACGAGCGGATCGTGGCAAGAAAAGACCTCGTGAGCCAAATGCTAGCTCCTCATCCTCCACTCTAAATCATCCATCGTCATCTCATCCATTGAATGATTCCACGCATGAAAATGATGACGAATCTTCTCATTCCAATCCTTCCTCTCCACCTCAAAACACTTCTTCCTCGTCAAACAATGTCTCTAGAGTCCCTCAAAACCCTCCTCATGAAAGTCATGACTTAAACACCCTTCTATCTGAAACCATAACTCTTCAAACTCAACAACGAGATGCTCATCGAGACGGGTTAAGGTCAATTGGACAAACTCTCAAGAACATGATGGGAGGAAAATGGAAGTGAAGCTGTCGACATAACTTCTAAGTGATTATTATTATTATTATTATTTCTCTTATAATACATTTTTCCTTTGAAGAACTAAAACAATGAATGATGACTTCCGTGAGGTAGGATGATCTTTAAAATGGTTTTATCATTCTATAAATGCCTTGCTAGTTGACAATTTGTGCTCTTATGTGAATTTTATTAAGGCTTATTAAAATTGCATGCTTAAGACTAATGATTGATGCATTGTTAGTTTAGAATTACTCGATTTTTGACTGACATGAGATGTGATACTTCTGTGGGAAAATACTGGGAAAAATATGTTCTCTCCAGAAAACGGCCCCTGAATTCATCAGGCGGCCCCCTTATCAATCAGGGACCGCCCAACAATAAGGGACCGCCAACAGGAGGGAACATAAATTTCAAATTTCTATTTTTTTGTATCTTTGACCACCCTAGTCCTAGACTCTTGCTGGAACTTCCTTCTTTGAACACACAATTTCTTCAATCTTCATCTCTAACACCATGCTTTGCCATTTCCTTTTACCTTTTTCATTATTTAAACCATCAATCTTCTTCATCATCATCATCCTTCTCATATTCTCTTCTTCTTTCACCCAAATGTCTTGCTCAAATCATAACCTAAACTTTTCAAGAAAACCAAAGATGTCGGTTCGTCAAGTATGGAAACGTAAGACATCTCTTCCAAAATCATCACCTACTTGTCAAAATGACTCACCACCACCACTTTCAACTAACACTCCTCACTCTATCTCACCACCTATGAACTACCCACAAAGAGATCGAATTATTAATCAACTCCACACAATCTCCACACTCATCGATTCTCAAACCCCTACACCACCTTCTTCACCACACCCATTGGTTCCACCTCCTACTCATGCTCAAGTAGGATGTCATGCTAGCTTTTGTCATTGTTGTAGGTACACCACCAACCACTTCCACTCATTAAGGAATGAAATTAATTTCATTCAATTCCTTGTCACCCGTATCATACCTCAATCACAAGTTCATCACCACAATGAGTCACCATCTTCATCATTCTCACTCTTCAATTAATCACTCCCACGTGATTAATTTGCTTTAATAAACGTTTCCTACCTTTTGAGTATCACATCCTCATGAAGTCAAGAATCATCTACTAGTTTACTTTCATTAGATGCTTTAATATGTTGTGTTTTAGTTATGATTATCTCATGCTTGTATCATCATATATATTGTCCTTGTGACTATATATGATTTCTTTATGAATTTAAATGCACTTTACTTTATGAGTTTTTAAATGTGTGGATTATACTCTTAAGATATTTGTCATGCCATATTTGCTTGCACTTGTACTTCTAACCTTGTTTTGTAGCAAACAAATTATCGTAAGATCGATCCCTTGGTGCCCCGAACAAGGGGGAGCTTACATCAAGGGGGAGTCTTTTATCGTCGATTTCTTTCTCTCTACTACGACTCGACGATCAACCTTTTTGGATTCGACAAAAAGGGGGAGAAATAGAATTAAACTCATTAATAATTTATAAACTTCTATTTTTATACTAAATGAGTTTATGTTTTGTCATCATCAAAAAGGGGGAGATTGTTAATACAAATAATGTCTAAAAACGTTATTTATATTTTTCGACCTCTCAATGTTTTGATAATAACAAAATGTGAAAACGTTTACGATAAAATTAAACGTTTATAAATTACTAATCATAAAATTCTATTTCTAAGATTAATCACTTAAGGTATGGATAAACAAATCATTAAACATGATTAGTGATCAAGAAAATATTTTCCTTAAACCTTACATTTCTACAAATGTGTTTTTATAAAAATATAAAAACAAAATATTTATTCATTAAAAGAAATGTTTTATTAAAAACATAAAATTTGAAATTCAAATTTTCCCCCCAAAATAGAAGGTTCTATAACAGATACAACCTTCACCACAAAAGGACAAAAAAGGGAGCGGAGTCTAGTGGCGGCCCCCTTTTAGGCCTGGCGGCCCCCTTATATATAAGGGACCGCCGGGACCGCCACCAGCAACGGTCATTTTTTGTCCCCTATAAATACTGGGCCACCCCATCTGAAAAACAGAACCTCTTGCCACGAATTTTCTCAGATCCATTTTTCTCTCTTCTTCCTTTCTTTCTAAAACACATATCTTGATCACTAACATACCTTGATCTTGTTTCAAGTGATTAATTCTTTCTTCCTCCCTTCTTCTTCTTCTTCTTCTTCTTCTAATCAAGTGCAAGAGAAGAACAATCGTATTCTTCTATATACGAATTGTTATCAAGTGATCTCTCTCTTCCTCCTCAAGATCACAAATCTTCATTACATATATTTAGTGTTGTTGTGTAAATTGGATTGTGTGTAGATCCAAGTGTGTAAATTGTGTATTGGTGTGATTTGGATTGTGTGTCAATCCAAGGGTATATATATCTTGTGAGTGTGTAAAGACTTAGTGAAGTCTTAGATTGGTTCTAGCTAAGATTAGGACTCGACATCTAGCTTAGTGTCGGAAAAGAAAGTAAGCGACGTGTAAACGGTTTTCTCCTCCTAAAGGGAGCTTGTTGACATAGTGAAATCTCGAGTGGAGTACTCGGGGAGTGGAGTAGGAACGAAGAGGTGCTTCGTTGCCGAACCACTATAAATCTTAGTGTCTTGGTTTGATCGTTTCTTTCTCTATCTCTTTATTGTTATTGCTTACTTAGTTCATTATATTAGATATTTAGTTGTGATTCATATTGTTGATTGATTGACATATAACTCGAATCTAACAATTTTCTAAGCAAAGTTTTAAAACGGTAAATTAACCATGAAACTATTCAACCCCCCCTTTTAGTTTCCTACAATTAGTTCTCCAACTAAGTTCTCCCACTTGTTTTCCATCTCCCAACAACACTAATACTATGTTTTCCGTACTAGTATATGTTCTTGTTTGATTATTTTTCTTGACGTTATCTTGGTATTTGATAACTATTTGATTAATTGTCAAATGAGTAAACCTTAGGAAGGTTTTGTTTCTTTCTTGAATACTTTTATTCTTATATTCATGTCACTAAACGTTAAGGCTTAAACATGACTTGCATGATTCTTACATTTGAAGTAAAATTTTCTCTTATATGATGTCTCGTGTGATCTCATAATCTGACATTTTAATACATAATAATTTTGATATGGATATATCTATGTTTGAAAGCTCTTGTCCTTTGTTGGCATTCCTTAAATCTATTCGTATGATGATCTAATTTATGCATGCTTAAACATGGTTTTCATGATCTTTTCATCTTGCTCCTTATATGACATTGCTATATGATTTATTTGCTACTTGTGCACTTATATGATGTCAAAGTATTTTTGGTATACATGTAGAAGTCTAGGATTTTCTTTTAACTTTAGTACATCACAACTTCATTATCTAAAACACCATATCTCAGTGATCGACACCCTACTTACCACGAAGCTACATCTGATCGGGTACACTGCCCGTTAAAGTGTTGTTTTTGGTTGAGTCGGCAAAATATAAATTTAAAACTTGAATCAATAAAATATACACCACACAACGACACATCAAGTTTTTGGCGCCGTTGCCGGGGAGTGAAAATTAATCTTGATTTTTATTTTGATATTTTGGTTTTTAACATTAGATTAGATCTAACCCTTAGGATTAGTATAATTTAGATTAGTGTATATTCTTGTATATTCTGTATATTTTGTATATTTGTCTTTAATTGTTTGCTTGTATATATTTGTGTGTTTAATTGTTTGCGTATTTAATTGTTTTTCTTGAATACACTGTTCTGGTCGACAGTTGAATACGGCGTATCCACTTCCACTGGATACGGCGTATCCAGTTCTCTGTCCAATACAGCGTATTCAATCCAACTGATTAATACGGCGTATCCACTTCATTGGATACGGCGTATCGATTGTCTGGAACAGAAACTGAAATAATTGATTTTCGTGCCAAATTTTTTTACCTTTCTTCAGAGCAAATCCTGCTGATATTTTTACCCTTGTTACAGGAAGAACTTATCAGAGCTAGTTGATTGAAGAAGGAACCACAAAAAGTCATGGCTGAACCAATTCTAAATAAAAGCATGGAAAAAGCTCAATCTGAATCATATCTTTCCATCACCAGTAACGACATAAAAATTAATCTCAGCAAAGAATTTTTGGAGGAATTACAAAAGAATACATACCACGGATGGATTGACGAAGACGTTATTGACCACATCGCTAAGGTACTCGAAATTGTTGATTTAATTCGCGTTCCTGGTACGGATTCCCATCAACTACGAATGAAGATCTTTCCTCTCTCACTCACTGACGAAGCAAGGCAATGGTGGATAGATGAGGGGGAAGGAAAAATTGCGGTATGGGAAGAACTTGTTGAGAAATTTTTTTGTAAATTTTATGCAGATTCATACGATGGAGAAGATGAAAGGTTGGATGAAAGAGACAACTGGGAATTGATCTGCTTAAATTTTTATGACGAGTGAATTCATCATTTGATAAGCATATGAAAATTGATGGAAGAAGTAAAAAAGGTATTATTCCATGCTTGGATGAATGGGAATTGGAATAAGAGATGAATAGATAATAGCATCTTGAGTAGTAACAATACTACTTCTGACTCATTCTTCATACCTAATCTAAAAACACATGAAAAGAGCAACACCAGAAAGGAAGAAAAACAAAGTCAGACTATGGCAAAATATAGCCAATAATCCAGTTATACTACTGATGGAGCACCTAAAAAAGAAGTGCAAAAAGCAGAAAAGTTTGAAGCTATTCAGTACTCACTTGGACCCAACGAAGAATATATTGCTATTAAAAGTTATGAATATGATATTGGGGAAAGAAACGAAGATAATTTGTCCATAATCTACCAAGATATTTTTAAGAAAAAGGACGAAGGATGGAAGGTGACGCGTACCAAGGAATAAAAAGCAAACTGAAGAAAAGTCTAACTTAAAGACTTTGCTGTAAATAAAAGTGCTTCCCGGGAGACAACCCAGAATGTTATTTAATTTTGTTATCGAGTCTGTCTTCTCAGACTTCAATATGGCGTATCCGTTCCACCCTATGCGGCGTATTGATTGTCTGGACATTATCAGTCTTTACTTTTTATGCACTTAAAAAACATTATTGTCAGTTCTGCGAATACACCGTATTCAATTATTTGATACGCCGTATCCACAGACTGACCCGTATTTAGTTTGTTTTAGTTTAGTTTAAATTAACCGTAGGTACCAAGATAGGAATGCACCTGTTTTTCCAATATTTTACGCAGGACCTCGTGAAGGAAATATCGACGAATATTGGTGGAGAATTTACGAATCTAGAAATCTTGAAGTGTTGGAGTCTTGAAACCTCAAGACGGCTGTTCAACACAAAATCTTGCTCATAAACGCAAATTGGAGAATCTACCGAGCAAATATCAAGGGAGTTTCTCATTCTAATTATTTTTAAATTCCCGTATTTAATGTTTTATATATACAACGAGGACGTTGTATAATTCAAGTGGGGGGATAGGAATTAGAATGATCACTTGTCCAAATTTTCACAATAAAAAGCTTAAATTATGCTCAAATTTAAAAAAATTTCAAGCAAACTTTTTGGGAATTAGCATGATCACTTGTCTAAATTTTCCACCCAATACAAACATATCATCTCAATAAATTTTCTCACAATATTTTTTTTCAAGCTACTTTTGTGAAAATACCTTGATACATAACCCCGCACACCATATAACTTGTCCCCCTAGCTATTGCAAGAATTTAAACCTTTCCGTTTCTAAATGTTTACCCAAAATATGAGTATGCCGGTGATGTTGTAGACTTTAGAACTTGGCTTGGTATAGCTATTCGAGACCATAATAATGAGTATTATGGATTTAATTGGAGTAACTTGTTTAAATTGGTAAATCTTAGGATTACAACCAAATCGCCTATACATGTTGTTTATTAACTCTATCTACACGGTTAGTTACCTCCTAGTCCCTTATTCGTAATCGTTAAACCTTTCCACTCTCTCTTTAGAGTGTGATCCACTAGAACAACCCGTAAAGCCAATCCTTTAGGAATTTACACCAACTATTTGTTTCGTTACACCCTTACACCTTAACCTACCCTATTAGATTAAAGTTTAATTGACAGTTGCTAGTTGCTTAAATTGTAAAGTTTGTATTTCCCGAGTCTTGTGTCATTTTATATCTTTGGTGCGGTTGGAAATTTGCACATTGCAAATAGGAATGTATATTAGTAGTCAAAGCTCATGTGATTTTACTACCGTCACAATTATTGGTGAAACCGAAGAACAAAGAAATTACCGAAGGAATTATCCGGAATTATTATGATGGTGAAGATGGTGAAACTACACCGAGATTTGAAGAATAGTTAGCAAAAAAATGGAAAAAATGAGAAAAAAAATAATACAAAAAAAGAGAGAAAGAAAGTTTGAAGATAATCGTTTCGCAAAAAGCATTACCGAAGGAATTATACGAAGGATCGATTATTCGTTGATACGTCTAAAAATCAATGATGTAGAGCATTATACAAAGTGGAAGATATCACCACTTGCCTTGTAAAGTATGTAAAGTTTTGGGATGATTAGGAAGTTGATCGTTATGAGAACGCCAACTTAGGTTGTTGTTTTTGATCTATGATCAAGACATTGTAAATAGTCGTGTCTTTGTCATAACAACAGTCGGGAAATAAGCGTCAAGAAACTTGTACTTTAGGCTTAATCTATTTGTTTCTTGATTTTTATTTTACAACAATTTACTCCCCTCTCACATAATGATTAGCCGCTGGTTTTATGCGAATGAGGATGTGATCGAGCGTGTATGTCTATTCTGTTGTTACGGCCATGCATTCATGTCTTAGCTGCCTCATTGGTTTATGATGACGTATAGTCTAACATCGGGTCATGCACCCGACCCACGAATACTATTTATACCTGGACCCATGACGCATGGGCCATAGCGACACCAATACGGGCTTCCAAGGCCCAAACGATACTGCCTACGGGGAAGCCCATAACATATGGGTTATCACGACAAGGATATTAGGCCCATGAGGTCCAACCAGCGCACACGCGCGCAGGTATTTATAACACCCGTTACGAACGAGTTATGATCAGGAGAGGGGCCCACTATGTTATTCACCTAATTAAACGGTGGGGCCTCTTGGTTATTCACCTAATTAATGGGACAAAGCCCATTAGGGTTTGGTGAGAATATAAGGGGCACCTAGGCTCTCATCCAAGGTATGCTCTCATAACCCTAACTTTCTACTAAAACCCTAAACCGATTACTTACTCTCACGCCGGAGGATAATCGTGGGAGACAATCCCACGGTAAGCCTAACGGTGCTTTGTTTCCTTAGTGCGCAGGTCTCATACATCAAGACTCAATTGATACAGGAACCGGAGTCTAACAGATCCGTATTACCCCTAATCCGGATCTAATCAAGGATCGTCCAACTTTTGTATCAACAGATTGGCGCCATTCGTGGGACCAGACACTAAGAACACTGCCAATTACATCTAGTATGCAAGCAAGGAACTTTACCCCGCGGACTCCGCAGGCGAAGAAGCAGAGCGACCAAGCCTCCTAAACAGGTCTCCAAGCAGAGGGCTTGGAAGCAACATGCGCCACTGATCTGGTTTTCCCAGCGACGGGGACCATCCATGGGGACAAACCCAGCCAACCGCCACAAATCACAAGCATCGGAAGATCTTCTGACGTGCTGCTTTCACCTCCCCTCCTCAAACGGCGCAGGGACGATAGCACTGTGGCCGACACCCCCAACCCATTCGAAAAAGGGTCCGAGTTAGGGGTTACAACTTGAATGGAAGGGGTCGACGACTGATTACTGGCGACGAGATTGATTTACATATCTCAGAATCTCGAGACTTTGGTCGCCCACATGCGAAGAGGGAAACAAAAAAAGAGATCAAGACAGTAGGATACAGGGGGGGGGGGTAGAAGGGGCCCGACTTAAACTTTGGTCGGAGGACGAAATATCTCCAACGCGCCACGAAGGAAAGGCGCATAGTGGAAAAACCGTCGACCTCCAGTTATTTGGTAGAATCGGAAAGCAAGTTTCGGCACTCAACAGCTAACCTGCAGAACTTGGACACTATGTAAAAACAATGACGTGGGCATCAGCTGTCCATGATTAGGTGGGGCAGTCGCGATGTTCACAGCAGGCTTGGACAAAGGCGCTCCTCGAGTGAAAGTCCTCCAAGCTCGGACTCCGAGGACAGTCGGCGCAAGCGCCGCAGAAGAGTATGTTGTCCTCAGGAAGATACCTCGGACAACGAGGACGCAAAAATGGGACACTGGAAATCCAAGAACAGATATCGTGAAGACGAAGACATGTCTCTTCCATGGCGTCGCCAAAAGGTCGACGCCTTTACGCGGCGCATTAGCGATTTCTCGGAGGATAAGAGAAGACGCATGCCCGCTAACGTGAAAAACTTACCTGATGGGACAGGTGATCCTGATGACCATCTAAAAATCTTCGAATCTGCAGCCACCATTAAAAACTGGCACAACCGTGTGGTTGCCACAGGTTCAATTCCACGTTAGTAGAAAACGCGCGGAACTGGTTCAGCAAAATACCACGCAGAAGCATTGATGTTTTGAAGAGTTGTCGGAGGGCAATCCGCTTAATTTTACTCAAGGAAGAAGTTGCCATAACCCTGTTGATGCTTGCCAGGGGTAAAACAGCGCAACGGGGAGTCCACAAGCGTTACGAAGAGCGCTATATGGACGGAATGCATACACGTCAAGGCGTGCCCCGAAATTTTCAAGATCTCAGGGTTTTTGAATGAATAAATAACCCGGAACTTATCAAATGGTTGAAGATAGGGTTCCCCAAACCTTTGATGATTGATGAACGAACAATGTCTTCCATTCAAGGAGAAGCGCCGCGCGGTCAGCAGAAAAGGCTACTCAAAACAACAGGTCACAGGAAACAATCACAGGAGACAATTCAACGTCCAGTAGAGTAGCAGTCGCAACAACAGCTACCGCGGTCAGAGGGGCGGGCGGGGGAACGACAAGTACACCCCACTGACAATGACCCCAAAGGAGATACTCGCAACAGAAGGCTCAAACTTCCCAAAACCACCTCCAATGCGCACTCCGGAAGAGCAACGCGTGGGGAATGGATACTGCGAGTATCATAGGCAGAAGGGCCATACTACCAATGAGTGCGTCCAACTGCGCCAGCTAATTGACAAATTAGTCAAGGAAGGAAGATTGGATCACCTGGTGAAGAACAGCAAGGAAGGAAAGATAAACAAAGGAGCGGAGGCAAGAAAGACGCACCTAGAGACAAGGCTGACACCATCTATATGGTGCAGTCATGGCAGCGGAAAACTAAGCAAAAAGTCAGTCAAAAATTTTCGCAGGAACCACGTCCTAAGGTAGTGTTTGGTGATAACTCATCTTGTATTACTGAGGGATATGGTTCAATAAACCGTGGGGGTATTATTTTCACAAAAGTGGCATTTGTAAATGGTCTTAAGTACAATCTAATTAGCATTCGTCAACTCTATGATACTAAGTATATTGTACAATTTGATGATAAGCAAGAAACAATCTTTAATGCTAACAAATAAATTGTTAAATAGCACCTAGAAGAAATGATGTATATGTCCTTCACATGTCATCACTAACTCCAAATGGAGCCAGCTTCTTTGCCAAGGCCTCAAAAAGTGTAAGCTGGCTATGGCATACAAGGATATCACATCTCAACTTTAAGAACATTAATAAACTTGCAAAACAAAACAAAGTTCTTGGTCTTCCTTCCTTAGTTTATTCAAAGGATAAACCTTGCTCACCATGTAAAAAAAGGAAGCACCATAGAGATTCATTCAAAACTAAACAAAACTTCTCTATCAGGAAGTGTTTGCATCTTCTTTATATGGATTTGTTTGGACCAGTAAGTCTAATGTCCATAAATCATGAGAAGTATACCCTAGTCATTGTTGATGAGTACTCAAGGTACACATGGGTTCACTTTCTCAAGAAGAAGAGTCAGGCACCTAAAATGATTATGTCTTATCAGGATGGTAGAAAACCAAAAGGATGTAAAAGTCAAATAAATCAGAACTGATAATGGGACTGAGTTTAGAAATCATGAACTTGAGAGTTTTTGTAATGAGAAAGAAATTTCTCAGAACTCCTCTTCTCCCTATACACTTGAACAAAATAGTGTAGCTGAAAGGAAAAATAAAACTCTCATTGAGGCTACTAGAACAATGTTGAATGGATCAGTACCCTCTAAGCATTTCTGGACTGAAGTAGTCAGAATAACCTGTTATACTCAAAATAGATCAATCATTGTCAAAAGACATGATAAGACTCCCCATGAGATATTTAGAGAAAGAATCCATGATATAAGCTATTTTCATGTGTTTGGATGCCCTGTGTTTATTCATAATCACAAGGATCATCTAGGCAAATTTGATGCTAAGGCTGATGATGGTTATTTCTTAGGATACTCTTTTGTCTCAAAAGCTTTTAGAGTCTTTAACACAAGAAGATAACAAGTTGAGGAGACTTATCATGTGACATTTGATGAGAGTATAGAAGCCATCAGGTTTACTAATACATCAGAGGATGAGACTAGAATTAATGATTCCTCTAGATATCCTCCTGATGAATTTATTCATGAGGATGATCCATCTAGACAATATCAAGCAAATTCTGATATCTCATACTATGTTATTCCTCATGGTCGTTCACTCTCTGAACTCACCCAAGAAAACCATGTCCCTAAAGTGATTGCTCTAAACGAGCCTGCTATACCTATCACTTAGGATACTGAAGGGACTCATGAACAAAATGTTCAGAATGAACAAATTATCACCCAACCCATTGAAGGACCATCAAGGAACAATACTGAAGTCTCAGTGTCTAACAGTGAGTCTTTAGTCTCTAATGTCCCTTAGTCTCATATATCCAATTAAGTCTCTATAAGTTCTCATCCTGTTCCTTAGGATAGATGGTCAAAAGACCAACACATTTAACTTGTGAACATCATTGGTGATCCTAGTGAAGGCATGCTTACACGAAGCATGGCTGCCAAGCTTACAGCTGCCTCAGCTAGTGAATGTCTATTTGCTGACTTTCTCTTTAAGATAGAACCTAAAAAGGTGTATGAGGCACTAAAGGCACTAAAGCACCCATGATGGATTAATGCCATACAAGAACTGAATCAGTTCTATAGAAACAAAGTATGGACTCTTGTTCCACTCCCTTGTGGAAAACAGTCATAGGCTCCAAATGGGTATTTAGGAACAAGAAAGATAAGCATGGTATAACTACAAAAAACAAAGCAAGACTGGTTACACAAGGTTATAGTCAGGAAGAAAGAATTGACTATGATGAAACCTTTGCACCAGTAGCAAGGATGGAAGCCATCAGGATATTCCTTTCGTTTGCTACATACATGAACTTCAAAGTTTATCAAATGGATGTCAAAAGTGACTCTCTAAATGGTAAACTGAAAGAAGAAGTTTATGTTAAACAACCTCCTGACTTTGAAAGTAGTGAGTTCCCTAACTATGCCTGCAAGCTTGACAAAGCCCTTTATGGACTGAAACAAGCACCAAGGGCATGGTATGAGATTCTATCCACTTTCCTTATTCAAAATAGGTTTATCCGAGGAAGAATAAATAACACATTGTTTAACTATAAATCAAAAGGAGATGTCCTCCTTGTTCAGGTGTATGTAGATGATATCATATTTGGCTCAACAAGTTATAAACTTTGTAAAAAGAAATTTGAAATGAGTATGATGGGAGAACTCACCTACTTCCTTAGACTGCAAATCAAGCAGGATGATAAAGGAATCTCCATTTGTCAAAAGCAGTACACTAGGAACTTACTCAAGAAATATGAAATTTCTGATAGTTCCTTAGTGAAAACACCCATGGTTCCTCCAAACAACTTAGGTCTTGATCTTGCTTGCAAGCCAGTCAATGAGACCTCATATAGGGGAATAATTAGGTCACTAATGTACCTAACTGCATCAAGGCCTGATATCCAATTCTCTACAGTCTTATGTGCAAGATATTAGTCCAATCCAAAGAAATCACATCTAACTACTGTGAAAAGAATCCTTGGGTACCTGAAAGGTACTCCTACCCTTGGTCTGTATTATCCAAAATGTTCAGGCTTTGATCTAAAAGGATACTTAGACTCAGACTATGCTGGTTGTAATAGGGACAACAAAAGCACCTCAGGTGCCTGCCAGATACTTAGTGGAAAATTGATTTGTTAGAGTGCAATGAAACAACAATTAGTGGCTATGTCCTTAGTTGAGGCTAAATATGTTGCTACTGTTAGGTGTTGTGCAAGTATCCTATGGAAGAAAAGTCAACTCAGTGACTATGACACTCATTACAAGATGGTACCCATCTTTTGTGACAACACCAGTGCCATTACAATATCTAACAATCTAGTACTTCACTCAAGAACCAAGCATATTGATATAAGATATCATTTCATTAGGGATCACAACCTTAAAGGAGATATTGAATTACACTTCATCCCCACTAAATATCAGCTAGATGATATCTTTACCAAGCCTTTGGATGAACCTACTTTCACCAGACTAAAAGCAGAATTAGGCATGTTAAACATTGATTGATTAGTCTCCCTAATCAAACATGTTCAGTGTGATGTATATTCTTTTCTCCCAAAACAAATAAACTTCATACGATTCTCCCAAATATCTCCGGATATAAAGAGATTTTACATATCTTTTTAAATTGGTAACAAGATATTACCACTATTTTTCCATGAAATAAAGATTACATATCTTTTTTTTAAATTGGTAACAAGATGTTACCAATATTGTTTCTTTTAAATAAAAAGATTTTAGCCATATTATGTCGCGCTCATCTCGTCGCGCTCATCTTATTTATACTTTCGGTACGTCCGAAATATCTTGTCGCGCCTATCTTATTCATATTTTAGGTCCTCTCCAAAAGACGGATTGACGGATTATATATCCGCATCAAGACGCGCGGGAACTACCCCGCACAGGGAACATCTACAACCTCAAGCGGTGCCACCTTTAAAAGGCCACGGCCTACGCATGGACTCCTCGCTATTAGTAAGCGCCCATTAAATGTTCATGTATTTTTTATGTTTGGAATGTTCCTTTCTTTAAATAAAAAACTTGCAAGTATTAATAAAATATCGCGGTGCCTAGCTAGCTCCGCGGCCCATTCATATATTTCTTATAAATTATGTGTTTTTTAAATATGATTAAGTTTACATAACTTATATACTTTACCTACGCGGTAACACATACAATTTACCTACGTGGTAACTCTTGCCTACGTGGCGTGCATGCACCTATAACTCCCACGAGGAGAAAAGGATTGAGTGAACCTACTAATTAGCTCGTTGAGTAAGAGGGTTGCAAACCCATCAACATCGGATCACGTATCCTTGTTAAACACCTTTCTCTCAAGACGTTGGAGTAAGTCTACGCGCGTCTCACGACAGGCGCGCAGTAACGCACACCGTGCATGTTTAACAACTTCGGAGTTAAAACAATTGACTTCTAGATATGGTATTGCGGTACGCCGCATGTAATTGTAATGTCAACCCATACACGCGCACACAAGATATATCTTGTATTCGCATAAATACTAAGACGGATGACATATCCGCGCATGACGGATAACATATCCGCGCACGACGGATGGCATATCCGCGCAAGACGGATGACATATCCGCGCAAGACGGACAACACGTCCGCGCAAGACGGATTAAATGTCCGCGCAAGACGGACGAAACGTCCGCACTCTTAAAGACGGACGAAAACGTCCACCCTTTTAAAGACGGACGACGCGTCCGCGCAAGACGGACAACACGTCCGCGCAGGACGGATTAAATGTCCGCGCAAGACGGACGAAACGTCCGCACTCTTAAAGACGGACGAAAACGTCCACCCTTTTAAAGACGGACGACGCGTCCACGCAAGACGGACAACACGTCCGCGCAAGACGGATGAAATATCCGCGCAATATATGGAGATCATCTCCGCTCTTATGAATTCTTATCATCCTCTCTTAAGAGGTGAACGAGAATGGTACCTGGCCAATGCTAGTGTTACCCCGACTATAGAAAAATTGTTCTTCTTACGGGGTCCTTACCGTTCTGACACGGGAAACCAAGCATATGAGCTCCATCACCAAACATATGTATATGGGTACGGCCCATTGTATGCACAATTAGCACGGTCTAAAGAACTTGAGTCTAGAAATATTCCCCGCGCACGACAAGTGCTGCACGCAGTCAACATACTAGACTGGGGGACATGTAACCGTATAGTATGGCCCGATCTATTTATACGATTATGAGCTTACTTGCTGAAGACGTATAACATAAGTCTAGCATAACATGGTCAAGAACCATATCATACTAGACTGGGGGACATGTTGACCCATAGTATGTCCCGACCCATTTCTACGAATATGGGCCAATCCATTTACTATCGCTACTGGGCCAGCGGGTCGTGGTCACGGACCACGTCTGGGCCGCGGGTCGCTAGAACATAGCGCCAGCATGCGCTGTCGTTAAAGGTTACGATGATGAAATAAGTAGACACCTTTGTGAAATCCTACTTCAATCACAAATAAACGATACCAAATCAACTCCGTGATCACTTGTCATCATTATCCGAGTCTCTAGCCTTTTTGTCGTTTAAGTGAATCTTTTCAGGATCGTTTTGGGATTAAGTGTTGTTGTTTGTGTGGTATGTTGTTATGGTTGATTGTGGTGTTTGTTTGTTGTCCTTGTTTTGATTATAATATTCCCAAATATGGTCACATGCCCAAAGTTGGTCACATGCCCACCTGATGCGCGGATCGACCTTCGCGGTAAGGTCAAAAAAAAATTGGGAAATTAGGTAGTCAAAACTAGGTTTTCTGTGTGGCAAACCGGCCTCTTTAGCAACACGCCCATCTATGGCAAACCACCACATTTTACACCAAACGCCCACAGTTTGATATCAAACCGCGCCTATATCTAGACCAAACCGTGCCTAATTTTAATAATCAAACAGCCGTTGTCTTTAACCAACCCGCCGATTGTAGTTAATATCAAACCGCCAGCAAACCGCCGTCTAGGGAAAACCGCCGCCTAGAACTTTGTCAACCCGCCATGGATTTTTAAATTAGGCAGAGTAACATTTCTTTTTGCTCATTAAAATAATTAACTCGCCGTGTACCTAAGCAAAAAAAGTCGTGTCAAATAATGGCAACTCGCCATGTAGAATGGGCAACTCGCGGCTAAATAAATTATTATTATTATCAAATTGCCGCTTGTCCTGGGTCCAAACCGCACCTACTTTTTCCTTAAAACAAGGTTCTTTTCCCCTTCTTATTGTCAAAACCGCCACAAGAAAATAATTTAATAATCAACCCGCCACCATGAACATTAAGGCTCGAAATAAGCAATTTTCAACCAAATAAGCTATTTTACCACGCAAATAAGCTTTAGATGCTTATAACTAAGTTGGTAGGAGATGATTAAACATATACTAACACGATTTTTCTTATGGATCATTAAATTCGAACCAAACCGCCTCCAAGAACACCAAAAATATGCCTACCTTTTTAGCCTTATATTTCAATCTATGAAGCTTGTGTAAGGCCATGGTTTGATACATCTAACCTGTTTGACATGTAGATCAAGAATGGAACAGAGTATACAACCAAATAGCTCAAAAATTTTTTGATTCGTGGCCTTTTTTACAAATAAGCCACGAATTTGAGCTTATTATCTCACGAATCAGTGATTAACAATACGAATTCCCCATATGCTCTGGTGCCAATTGTTAACATATGATTCACCCCTATAACAACCGATTCCGGAGGTATGGTAAAATGGAAAAGAAATTGATCCATGTTTATTAGAGAGAAAGCAATAAGAAAATGGAAGTTGTATGTGTGCTAGATAGAAAAGAGAAAAACATACACACACACTTTTACAAGTGTGAACTTCTACCCCTCCATGGAAGTATGAAGGGGGTATTTATAGTCCCGGGCTTGACTAGCTAAACTAACCCGACAGGACTATAACTGATAAATGAAAGCAGAATTAGGCATGTTGAACATTGATTGATTAGTCTCCCTAATCAAACATGTTTAGTGTGATGTATATTCTTTTCTCCCTGAAACATATATGAATCCCATGACACTGAGGGACACATTAAATGAAGTAACTAAATGCTCCAAGTTTTTAGTTACATAATATCCTAGGTTAGTGACTGAACACATTAAATAAGGAACAAATATTCCTTATCTAACTGTCATCCAATAGTCATGGGCCCCCACTTCTCCAAATATCACTCAAATAAACCACTATGCACTTAATGCTTACTCCTACAAACATGATCCCTTCCAAAAATGTCTAATCAAACGACATTTGACCGTTTATCCAAACGTCATGCCTGCAAAAGTACCAGAAATTGAAACGGCACAACAGTAGCCGTAAAAAACAGGATCGTGCAAGTAGTGGGTAGTAGCATTAAATGTGTTACCAAACCATTTTTAACTTTTTCAAAAATAAGAAGTTTAAAAATATTAAAACCTATTTCACATTCACCTATAAATACCCCTTCAAAGAATAGAACACACATAAAAAACAAAAAAAGCAAACAAACTTTGCTTAATTTTTCTCTCAAAGCAAAAGAAGTGTGTTCTTCATTCTCTAGTAAAAGGCTTTCATTTTCACAATACTTGTTCATTACAAACTTGTTTTCTCAAATCATTTGTTTGGTCAAGTGTGTTCAAAACCAAGATATCCATCTTTGTATTGACCTTCTTGATAACATATCACGCATTTCACGGCAGCGATCAATGTTGAAATCAACTTGTGACCATCTGGTATGTGATATTCTGCTATTAAAACCTTTTGTTTTCTAAAAATATCAACAATGACATAAGAATAAGCAATTGTGTATGCTTCTTAGTGGGGAAACATGACTGTGGATAATGTGACCTTTCAAACAAACAATGTAATTGGAAACTTTAGCTATCCATCAAATATCCCTGCTTACAACCCAATCATGAAATTTTTGATGAACTGTCCTCTAAAACTGGCCTTTACAAAAAGCCCCCTAGTACTATACCAAAACCTCCCAAGGGAGTTCTGCAGTACTGCAATAGCCTATGACCCTAATCCGCCCACTAATGACTCCGTGGCTCACCCACTCAAAGAGTTTTTGATCAAGTTTTCAGTGATGAACGACCGGTCTTTCACCGTTGATTTCAACACATTTCGTTCAACTAATGGTCTTGATTATAACAAAGGAAAATATGTTGCTCACCCTACCCCTGAGGCTGTTAAAACTGAACTTGGAAAGATTTCCACCAATGCAAGTTATTTGGACAAAACCCCTGTCCTAAAGAACTCCTTTCCTGTGGCTTGGAGAATCCTGTTCACTTTTATGATTTAGGTTCTCGGCGGGAATTACTCATCTACTGAATAGATCAACTCTATTCAGCAGATGATCGCCTATTGTCTCATTACCGAGACTGAGGTTGACGTAGGAAAGATCATTTCATAATCTCGTAACGAAGCCATTAAGTAAATCTAGGCTAAAATACGTTTCTTACCTTAGGTTTATTTCATGTGCTTTAGAAGTATTAATGGGTTCTGCATACACTCAGGATCAAAATTTTTGGAACCTTCCTAACATCATGAGTAACTCTAATTTTTCAAAGGACCCATCCAAAGTCACTGAAATCAAATTGACGGCCCATATGATTGCTGTAAACAATCAGAAGGAATTAGTGTCTCTATTTCCTCTTTCTAGAAAGAAAAAGAAAAGGAAGTCTTAGACTGTGACTTCAACCTTACCCAGTCATAGGGCCCTAAGGCTTCAGGGACACTACCTCAAAAGAAGAAACAACCTAAGTCCAAAAGACACCAATTGAGACTAAGGCAACACCACCCAAGACAACAAAGGGTTCTGAGCAATCCCACTCAGTCTCCTTGGGCACCGTACCTGATCCCCAAGATCCAGAGAGAAACATATAACTCTCTGGTACAGGATTGCCTTCCACACTCGATGAGGGCACTCGTAAATCACAACCTTTGCCTAAGGGTACAACTACTGATCCCAAAGACCCAAGGGGAAACGTTCAGCCCGCTGATAAGGGATTGCCTTCCACGGTTTCTAATAAAGGGGTGGCTAAAACCACATCGTTCCTTGAAGGGCCAAATGGGGACCAAGACTCAGAGGGATTGAAACCACCCGCTGATATGGAACCACAAACCAATCCTGTTGCTGCTCTTTTAGATACTGGTGCTGAGTACTAGGTGGATGAAACCCAATCCACTAGACTGAGGTACCAGACCTTGACCAAAAATAAAGGCAAGACTTCTTCTGAAGTGGAGCCGGGTCTTGAAACCTTACAACTATCCACCCTTACAGATATCCAAGCTTGTTTACTCTTTGAGGATGAACTAGCTTAAGAGTGTAATGAAGAGGAAGTATTTGCAACTGGAGATGATATGGAAGAAGACACTCAAGCTAATGAAGAAGAACATCAATCTCCCTCAACAAACAAAGACAAGCATGAACCATCTCATATTCCAGCAACTCAAGTATCAGACTCTGACTCTTCAAGCCCTGGCCTCAAGAAATATGACAACACTATTCCACTCACTGAAAGGCAGTTGGTTAAGTATCTCCGAAAAGTCTTTAGGGTTCTTTTTAAGAAACTTACTAAAGAACAATGGGCACAACATGAAGAAGCTGCTGTCTCTTATGATGACCTCAGGGCCTCCATTGAAGGGTATTATGAAGAAAATATTGATAACAAGGAGCAAACTGACAAAGTTATTGATGCAGTTATGAACTCCCTGAACAATAACAACATTGCAAGGGGTAATCTTCTAAATGCTTTAAATGGGGTTACTGAAACACTCAAAGCCATTCAGGATGCTGTTAAGGAAGATCATGTACTTAACAATAAAATAATTGAGGCTATTGAGGGATTGAGATCTTCTATGGAATCTCTTTAGGCTACTGCTCTTAGCCAAGAAAAACACTTAATTGAATAGGCCAAGTCATCCACTTCCATGGCTTGAAATCTTGGTTCAAGAATGACAGCAATTGAGAACTCTTAGGCTGAAATCAAAACTGAAGTTTCTTTAATCAGGAAAGACACTTCAGATATCAAATCAATGATGACTGAGATCTATCAGGCGTTCAAGGGTCTGTCCACCCCCTCAAGCAGTGTGCCACATCTAACACTTGCTATTACTAACGGACAAGCAAATCTTGGGGGGAGAATGTCACATATGTTGCCACTGAAGAACCTCCTTCTCATACTGAGGGGGAGATAGAAGACATAGAGACTGAAAATAAGGAAGAAAATCATGAAGAACCAAAAATGGCAGTTCTAGTATCATTTGTCAAACATGTTGAAACACCAACACCTGAAGTACAACCAATCACTACAATCATTCCATCCTAGCCTGAAAGCTCTCAAGCACCCAAGAGAGTCGATAAAGGAAAGAGGATTGCAACTGATGATGTTGAATCTCAAGTGAAGCTAGTATCTGCATCAAGAGTGGTTCGAGAGGACCCTGATGAACCTGTCAGGGTTCCCTATATGATAAATGGAAAAATGCAATATCTCACAAATGATGAAATCACTGAACACTTAGAAAAAGAGGAGCTAATCAAGAAAGCTGCTGAGCAAGCAAGACTTCTTGCAATAACTAGGCCTGAAGTAGTCAAAGTGGTTCGTAAAGAGGCTGAAAAGATTGGAATTGATCCCGAAAGAATTACAAGTGCTAAGGAAGGTGAAAAGTTCAAGAATCTCAGGATGCTAAACTAAAGGTCCTTAACAAAGAAAGAAGTAAGAAGCTCAGAAAATCACTTACACTTAGGAAGCATAAGTTTGAAAACTATATATGGACCATTAGCAACAGACTAAAGCATGAGAAAATCACTGATATCAAGATTCACCCACACACCAAGCCTGTTGTTATAACGGTGTATAGAGGCACTGACAGAAGAAACTTTGAGGTCCATAACCCTTTTGCTTTTGGTGCTTTTGGTATAACTGAATTGGATGAATTGAGGGAGATCATTCCAAAGAAGAAAAATATAGTAGTGATAGACTTGATGAACTCTCTAAGCAGAAGGTATGAAAGGATGAAGAAAATCCCTGAGGAGCTTGGCATTCAGTCAGCTCTTCCTGCTCTTGTCCCTGAACAAACTCCATCCTAAGTCTTAGGAAGAAAAAGGAAACACATGGAACTAGAGCCTGAAGTCAAAGTGCCTGGGTTAGATTATGATAGGAGCCTCCTGAAGGTGTTCCTTTTGTAAACAATATAGTCATTGAAGAACCTAAGTATGTGATCTTCTTCACTGATGTGTTTTGTGACCAAGCATTATAAAGATGGAATGATATTCACAAGGTTGGAGTGGATTCTCTTGTGTCATACCTAGTAATGGCCTCAATGATCAAGACCCAAGAGAATGCCAGGTTCTCCCTGAATCTAAGAAAGTTGATTGTTGAACACCCTGACCAAGAAAAGTTAAAATAAAAAAGGGTGAAACTAGAAGCATTGGGATACAAGTTAGACTAAGTACTCTTGTTGTATTTTTATTATCTTTTATAATAGATGATAGGAACATGTAATGTTTAATGAAGTATGTTTTGAAAAACTCAGTATCCCTTATAAGCTTTTTAGATTTCAGTGTGAGAAGAAGTTGTATTTACTCACTTATCCTAAAAAAACTCTTAGCATATATTTATATCCAAATAGGGGGAGATTGTTGGGCCAAATTCACTGACCAATGATTTTTCACTTAGGATTTGAATACAAAATATCCTAAGTATTAATAACCTTTAACATTTCAAGGTCACTAAGTGAATAGTCACTCGGTGAGTTACCTTCAGGATGCTTAGCATGAGTCTATAAGAAAGACTCTAGCATTCAGTGAGACGGTACTAAGTGAATGAAGCCTAAGCCAAAGAAGAAGGTGATGAGTTCAGTGAGTTGTGGTAATAGACTCACTGAACCCCATACGATCTCCAACAACTAGAAGACCCTAAAGATAAGAGACTGAATAATAGGTAGGATAGTTTGAATCAGATAAGTCCAAGCTCTTATCTGCCTGAAGTCAAACTATCCTAAATAGGGCATGAAGATAAGTTCAATGTCAGTACTGACCTTAGAAAGTGTTGTTGTCCCATACTTAGAATAGAAATGTAATAGAGATAAAGGTGTACGTTGTGTACTAGCCTATCAGCATCTGGACACGCATTTATCATCCATGTGGGTATGACCCTACCTAAGTAGTATATATAAAGCTCTTGTAAAGGAGTAGGTGTAAGTTTCTGCATTCAAAGTCGTAACTTTCACAAACACCTACTCCTCCAAATCTACTAAGTCCCTGAGTAAGCTTAGTTGATTAGCATAGTAGTTAACTTTGCATAACACTTTAGGTTTATGTAAAGTTATTAGTGAGGAGATAACACACATACACATTGTCATTCAATCCCCATTGTAGTTCCGCATATAATGGGGTATAGTTCTTAATAAAAAAAGTTAAACGTTGAAAAGTTATTTTTGCGTCTTTTACATATTAGTTATATTTACTTACACAAAACCTTTTCAAAGAACAAATACTTCACTTTATTTACTAGCCATGAGTTAGTTAATGATAACTTTGTAGTTATATGGATAGATGGCAATGGCAGTTGGTGAAGCCTTTCTGTCTGCATACTTTCTTGTCAAGAAAACTGAGTTTTGGTCGAAGATGCTATATTTTGATAAGAAGGTATAGTAGTTCAGTTAAAAGGATATGTAAATGCTACATATCCTTTTAATTGAGCTACTATACCTTCTTATTAAAATACATATCCTTTTAACTGAACTACTATACCTTCTTATAATAAATATAGCATCTTCGACCTAAACTCAGTATTCTTGAAAATAAAATATGCAGACAGAAAGGCTTCACCAACTGCCAATGTTTCCTATCCTTTGAAGTGGTATGTTTGGAATAATAGTTTGTTGAGGCTATTGAGTACTACTATGCAGTGGGTTTTAAACCATTGCACAATATATGTTTCTGACTTGCTGAATTTCGTGTTAAATAAAAGAGATTCTGATAAAAATATATACGTCTTTATCAATACAAAGGGTGCAAATGGGTTGTTTGGTATTCTATTCTCAGTGAGTCTTGGGTGGGCTATTGTGTGATGGTTATAACAATGTGTCCAATAAACTATAAAGTAGTATAAAATATGAAATACGTAAAGGATAAATTACAAAAAGTATTAGCGAAGGAATCACATACCTATGGTTCCTTGTACTCCTTCTTTCCGATAACTGAGATACATACATACATGTTTGATGAATTAAACTTTGACATCTTGATCAACAGTTAACATAATTAATAATGGGTGAAATTATTTACCTTCGGCCTTGGGAGCAGAGGGACCAAATTTAAATGATGAAACTCGAGTCTGTGAAGCTGCATACATGTTACACACAGAGAGTATATTAGAACTCCATATATGGAAAAATCATGAATATCATTTCTATAAACATCCCAACAAAAAGTCAAAATCATACCACTCGATCCATTTCTTCACAGTGCTTCCAGTTATATTATTCTCCATTTTAATTACCATGAGGATCCAGACGTATCTCATAAGAATCCAGACATATTTGGGGAATTTTACATTGTGATAATCAAATGCATGTTCTGACCCATTGTCGAACAAAGACCTACCTTAACCACCAGTTTTAACATCTTTACAAAAAAAATTACACACACCATATACAAAATGTGCCTGTGCATTGAGCCATTAGATACTTACTTCAAACTTACCTTCCGTGGATCGCTTGCGAGGCCTGATAATTCTTAGTTTATGGTGACTTGATCCACACCCAATCAGCCCGTTCAACATACTTTTAATAATGGCCCATCTCGGGCATTTCCAATCTAATTGTGTAACCTCTTTTACTGCATTATCAAAACAAATAAAATGATTTTCAAACAAAAACATTAATAAATTGAGCAACAAAAAAAACAACTACCTGTTGTTTTATGCTTAGAAAGGAAGAAGATAATGTAATGTGTGACGTTGGTATACTAATAAACTGTATTTATACAAGGAGAATTAGGTCAAAATAGTTTTAAAAATCATTAATTTACAGTTTGTAACAAAGCTAAGGATTTGATGAAATTAAAAATAAGCTTATAATCAAGAGAATCTGTTACATTTTTTGAATTAGGAGCGTTTTTTAAACATCAGATTCAAACATTCCGAAAATATCCTATTTTTTCACAACTTTACCCAATTAAATCCATAATTAATAGCATTCATATAATCACATTTAAAATTCAAGGAAAATGATAAATTTATATACTAAAACTAAAACTTTTATTAAAGAAACTAATTTACATATCATACGAAGAAAAATTATAACAAACACCAAAAAAACAATAAGCTACCAACTTTTTCTGCATACCATGCTTACCTTTACTTCGCGATTACTATTTCCAGCACCTACAGCTTGCCACAACGTTTACATGCCTCCATGAATTCTTCTATTTAATATTGTTTAAAGAGATGAGCATTTTTTTGTTAGAAGTCAAACCATTGTTCATAACTATTCTAGAGACGTTTATATCTAATTTCTCTTATATGAAAGTAATTACACTCTCTTATTTTAGCCTATACTGTTCGCAAAAGTAGGCTTCCCCAACTAAAAAGATAATCCGTATAAAGAATACAAATCTAAACATAACAATTGTTAAGATGATTAAAAGTTCTACCTTGGTAACCATTAGTTGGCAAAGATGTGTAGGTCGGGATGGAGAAACTTCCAGCCACGGCCTATTATCCACAAATACCTAGAATGTTAAATGAAGTTATCAAAAATTCATTAACATATATTCAAAGAACATCAATTTTAAATTCAAGAAAACATAATAATTAATCAAAACCCCAAATTAATGAAATTAAAAACCAAACAAAAAAAAAGATAAATATTACCAAAATCAAGTATCCAATTTCATTCGACTGTTTGATTCATTTTTCAAATCCATTAAACAACCTTAATCGTTGTTAATTTGGATCTAAATAAGCGGTTTAGGTATTTCTTTAGGAACCTTAGTCGTTCGTTTTTACATGATGAGTATGTATGATTTAAAAAATTGAAATGATTTGAAACAACCGGTGGTTTTGGGGATTTGAAGGTTGGGGGATTAATTTTGGAACGGGTTATTGGTGAAAAAATAAGATAATGAATTAGGCGCAGGTATCATTGTCAAGGGAAATTCATCGGACAGTTAATAAAATATGAGAGTTTTCACGTGGCAATAATATAGAACTTTGGGTCAAGATCTTCCCTTGACAAACCCACGTTTATATAGATAGTAGATTTAAAACAATCAATGAAATAACAAAATCACTAAAAGACTTGATAAAAGCTTTCTCGATAATTTTTGCATCCAATAAATTTTTAGAGCATATAATATATATTTGGTTCCAAAGTTATTGTTACATCAGTATTTTTTCTTGAAACTAAACTATTACTAAATTTAAAATTAACTTCACATTTGTACCTGAACCTCACTTATATGTATTATTAATATCTATATACAACAAATTGTAAAATTGATAACCCCACTGCTAATTAGTGTGTATTCCTTTTTAAGGTTTACTATAATAAATCTTAACAAATTTGTAAATCTATGTCTTCCTTAATAATGTGTGTAAGGTTTATTTGTTTTGGTACTATATTTAGAAAAGAAATTAAGGTAAATTTTTCATGTTATAAAATATATGGCTAGTTTTTTATTTTGCAAAATCATTGATATAAACTATCAACATATTAATATGTTTATTTTTTCTATACTACCTATATTTACATAAAGTGTTTCTTCTATAAAAGTTATGTGAACCTATATTTATAAATTCGAGAAAAAGTACTCATATAAACAACATAGTGATAAAAAGATAACCTTAAATATATATATGAGAAATAAATATGTAGCATTCGACCTTTAATTCTTTAACTGCAATACATTTTACCAAAAAAAAACATGTGCAAACACACATACCATCATCTTAAGATCTTCATCCATTTTATCATCTTTTTTCTTATCTCCACATCCTCTTTAGCAAAATCTCACAACTACAAAGACATCATGAGAAAATCAAAACTGTCACACAACAGTAACAAAAACAAAACCTGAGGTGGGATGAGATGACCGAAGTATGAGTTGCCGTTGAAAGTTGCCGGAATAGAACCTAAACAAGCCAAAACAAACATATAAAAACAAAACACTTTAAATAAAATAGACACAAAACATACAATCCATACATTCTGTTGATAAAATATAATGCCTAAAAATATTAATAATATTTTTTTCACATCTTTACGTTTTGATAATCACAAAATATAAAAATGTTCAACGTAAAATTAAACGTAAACAAGTATTTAGTAGTAAATATTCATTTCAAACTTATATCACTCTAATGTATGAATAAACAAATACTTGATGCATTTTATGATCAAAGGAAACTTTTATAAAATGTTGTAAACTTTTTATAAATATCACAAAATATTTTTTACATTTAAAAGAAATGTTTTATTCAAAATATATATTTTGAATTTCAAATTTTCGGACCTAAAACGGGTAGAAATGGTCCAGTAAACACCTCCCCTGAATAGGACAAAAA
Source organism: Tanacetum coccineum (assembly GCA_026074375.1). Lineage (NCBI taxonomy): Eukaryota > Viridiplantae > Streptophyta > Magnoliopsida > Asterales > Asteraceae > Tanacetum > Tanacetum coccineum. The sequence goes on from BQNB010027076.1 coordinate 43,203, forward strand.
GGGAGCGTCTGAATAAGGGGCGGCCCCTTTAATTACATGGGCGGCTCCCTTAATTTTAAGGGGGCTGACACCCTATTTAAAGGGGCCTGCCATAGACCCCAAGGCTCCGCCTTTTTTGTCCTGTAAATACGGACCTATTCTCCAACATTTTTCTCTAACCTTTTGCACTCATTCTTTGTGGCTCCAAAACAACCCCCACGTTATCCTCTAAAACCTTTGATCATTTAATCATACACAAAGCTTTGGTTTCCAAGTGATCCAAGCCACTAATCCTTAATAAGTGCAAGAAGAACGAAAACATCCATCATCAAGTGAGAGAAGTATTACAACCTTTAGTGTGATCATGGGGGGAGCAATCTTGTTTTGCATTCATATCACATATTATAAATCAATTTGTATAATCATGTATTGATTGTAGTAGCTAATCTTGGTGATTCTTTGTAAGTATAGATAGATCGTTTGTGACTTACCAAGTAAGTGTTAGGTAGTTTTGTAATATAAGTAGTGTGGATGAAGTGAAGGTCGTGAATGTTATTGAAGAAGTCATGAAGTTTAAAAAGAAAGATCGGTGAAGTTTGTTAGAAGTTGTGAAGTTATTGAAGAAGTCCGAGGAAGTTGTTAAGTCCATGGAACAAGTCTTTAAGTTATGTGTGCAAAGATTGTTTCTAGCAAAGATTAGAACCGACATTTAAGCATAGTGTCGTAAATTGATATACAGCAACGTTGTGTACGGGTTTTCTCGCCATAAGGGTTGTTTGTTGACCATAGTGAAGAAAACTCTCGAGTTTGTTGCTCGGGGAGTGGAGTAGGGCGAAGAGGTGCTTCGTTATCGAACCACTATAAATCCTCGTGTTGTGGTTTGATTGTCCTTACTCTTAGCTCTTGTCTTACTTTATCATTTCATATATTTACATTGTTCATATTATGCAAGCATTGAATTCACAAAAAGGTCGAATATAAGTTTTACCAAAACATACATAAACTTAAATTAAAAAAGCGTAACCTATTCAACCCCCTTCTATTTTTCCACAATTGGTACACAAAGCCACGTTAAACAAGATTTTTAACATAAAATTGAATTTAAAACTTGAATCGATATATCGAATCGGAAAAAATATTAAAGGGCAAATCCTATGCCAAAGACCACCACACTATTTGAAAGTGGATGGATATATTTATTGAAAAAATAGATACGAAACTTATGAGAAGTAAAAAGATCTAGATCTTTGGCATGTTATTACCGGTGGGGTGAGTGCAGGACCTGACCCCACGTAATCCCACAAACAAAAAGATGAAATCGTAATCTTTTCACACACACAAAATGATGATCTAAAAAAAACTTGCTAAAAATAATGAAGCCAACAATGGTAATTTATGAATGCCTTTTCAACCACGTAAGAATATGAAAAAAATTTATGTGTCAAACCCGCAAAGGAAATTTTGGATACTTTGTTAATCACGTCATCAAGGTAATAATCAAGTCAAAGACAAACAGAATAGATCTCACATGCATTCACAATATGAAACAATTCATGATTCCGAAAAGGAATCAATAGATAATGCTTTTGCTAAATTTTACAGTATTATTACTAGTCTAAAAGCACTGATGAGGTTTTTCTAGCAAGACTTATGTAGAAGTTTCTTAGAGGCATTGCATCCTAAATGGGCGGCGCAAAAAGTCCACGGCAATTGAATGAATCAAAGAATCTAACCAACTCTTTCACTTGACGAACTTATTGGAAATTTAAAAGTCTATGAAGAAGGTAAACAAGAAAAGACTCCGAAAACGTCCAAAAACAAAAGAGAACAAAGTAGATCTATTGCACTATGAAAGTCTAGAAAGAAACTCGTGATGAAGATAGTTCAACCATCCGATAGTTGACAGATGAAGAATACGCCATGGCCGTAACGAAAATTACAAGAAATTCTCAAAAGACAAGGACGATCGTAAAACAACCATAAGAAAAGAAAAAGATCATTCCAAAGAAATCACTAAAGATGACAAAAAATAAGACAAGTGAAAGAAAATGTTTCAAGTGTGGAGATCCAAATCATCTCATCGGAGAATGTCCGAAACAATTAAAAATAATCAAAAACAATGGTGTTTTCGAGGGAGGAGCTTCTTGGAGTGATAGCGACCGATGATGAGATGAGAAGACAAAGGACAAAAATGTCTTATGCTAAGACATCCAATGAGGTACTTTCCGAAAACCGAATATTTTAGTAATGACCAATCATTACTAGACAAAAATGACTTAGATAATTGAATATGTAGTAGAACTATGCAAATTAGGACTAAAAGTCCATGCAAAAAAATAAAACTCTAAAACAGAGCTAAAGAAGAATTAGAAAATGTAAGTACTAGAACAAAAAACAAATTATTCTAGGTTACAGAAAAAAGGTAAGGAAATTATTGAAACACAATTAAATTAAGCCAATATCTTAAGCTTGAAAATGTGTTGCTAGAAAAGAAATATCTACAGGCTAATAAATTTTAATGATAGTAGTCCCACTCTCTTAAGAAAATAATAAATTTCAAAAAGACTTCCGAAGATAAATCCCGATAGGTATTAATTTTACCAAAGGACACCTAGCGAAACCAAAACAAGTAAAGTTTGTAAAGCTTAAGAAGTCGAGTCAAAAGAAAAATTGATAGAAATCAAACCCAAAATTTATACATATAAAATAATACTAAATTCCTATTTCAAGTATGATGAAGTAAAACGCATTTTTACATACAAACCCTCCATAAAACCCGGAGTCGGATTTACAAAACCACCACGAGGGTCAAAACTCCACCCTCCGAGAACGACTAATAATCCGTCGTCCCTCGGTCTAAAACACCTCAACGCTAAGAAGAGACCAAGGGTATACAAAAACTATCCAAATCACACTAAAGGAACCATTCACCATCCACTTAGTTTCACTCAATTTGGAAGTAGTTCCACCATGATATGTGCCAAACCAAATGCAAAACATATGCGCAGAAACAATAACCCAAGATACATGAAACGTTGGGGACCAAAATGGCTAAGCACATCACAATCTTTAAAATGGTGTGACAATTTACAAACATCTTTGTCTAACGGACTAAGAATTCATGACAAGGTTCCATGGAACCCTTATCATTTACATTGTGAAGAAATTAACAAGATTATTCTAAAGTCGAAGGTACGTCCTCTTTCATATTCGTAGAATTAAAGATTATAAGTAAATATACTATGTTTCAACTATGATGATGTAGTTATAATTAGTTCTTAAACAAGCGATGAAGTCTCAAGAAATACCATTTGTTTGTTTCTAGCTTTTGAAGAGATTGAGTCATTATGAACTCTCTTTTGCGAGATTATAGTCCTATCGTCTACAAAAATGGAAATCTTCTTTGACCAACTAGACAAACCTCACGTAGATGAAGAAAGAGCATCTAGTGGTTAACAATAAACATAGAAGTAGATTAGTCGCGCTAAAAGATCATAGACACAACTATGGATGATAAACAAACTCCCTTATACTAATCAAATGATCGTCTCGGATCCATGTCAACCATCACTACGTCTATCCAAATCAATCTCTTGAAATTACTCAAACTACGTCTCACTATTTCATTATCATCACACTATAATTCTCGTCTCATCTCAAACATCGAATCAATTAATATTCTTTTCAAAGAAATTAATTTCTTCTCCTTGCAAGAAAACTCATCTCTAAATCACCTCTCAAATTGACATCTTGATTATCTTATTCGAAATAGTCAAAGAAACTTTTTAATTAAACAAAAGGTTAATTAAAAATTGTCAATATTCATTGATCTCCATTTCTCAACAAAAACTGGCACAAAAATCGAAGAATTATATTTATTTTTGAGGGCGGCCCCCATAAAATTAAGGGAAGCCGGCCGAGTGTAAGTTGAGAAGGCGGTGGGCCGCCCCCCTTAATTATTGAAGGGGGCCGGTCACTGAAAAACAAACTTCCCTTTATTCATTCGACAAATACATAGCACAAACACCTTTTTTTTCCTTCTTCCCTCTTCACCTGCTGTGACTAAAAACCACCACCATATTCACCAAAATCAAACTTCAATCATAACAAATAAAACCAAAACATTCACAAGGTGGCAATTACAAACAAATCAATAACAACATTAAATTGAGATAAAATGCAAGAGCACACACTTCCACCGATATATCCCCTCACCAAATCCTACAATCCCAATAACGTATCCAAAATCCCCGACATTCCCCCACAATGCCAAAAATTCTACAAAATCCATAAGAAAATCGCAAACATCACGAAGGTCGTGCATGTTGATCAAGCCACTACAAATCCAACAACATCGAGCGTCTCTTCACAAATATTCGCTTCGATTTGCCCCTTAACAATCAAAACCGATGTTCCAATATTCATTCTTGATTTCTATAGTCAATCACGGTCTTCAAACCAATGAATATGGACTCTGGTCATCTCTTTATATTCAACATGAATTCATAACCTCACTCTTGCCAATTCGGTCAATTCTCCAAATCTTACAACGGATCCCATCCGTGTTCAACCAACGAGTGGGGAAACCTCTTCAAGATCCTTTGAGTATTCTCAGAAACCGATTGACCATATTCCACCGACCTACTAACCTCCCAACGATATTCGTCGACTTCTTGAATTGGAACGTGTCATGGTAGACCGTACCATTAAAAGTCAAACCGCCACCCTCACTCCAAATCAAATCCTCACTAAGGAACTAAGCCCCGACATGAAGCAATGAGAAGAACTCATTCGAGAGAATATGTTTGGACTAGGTAGAACTCGGGACCATCATCCTCCGCTTGTCCTTGTCTCACATGTTTGTAGATTGTGTTGTAGCCGAGGAACAATACAATCTTGCTTACTTCAATGTCAAACGAAACGAAAGTGCTAGAGCAAATCCAACCGCCAATCTCCCATATGAATGTTCTTGACACGTCTTTATTCACAACCTCATAGAAGCATATCCTCACCTCGACAAAGCATTTTAAGACATTGATGATCGAGTTATGCCGTTCCCGTCTATGCACATAAAACAACACTCGGAGACCTCGAAGTGATCGTATTGCAAGGCACGCCATTATTCCGACTCATCCTCAACTCTTCTCATCATCACAGGCACGTCATCTTCATCAACATGGATGATGGAGTGATGGATGAGCGTCACACTTCTTGTCAAGTACTCCCATCTCCTACCACCCTATCTTAACTCACTTAATCCCTCAACTACTAAATCTAACGAATGCCTTCCGCTATCGGAACAAAGCGATGAAACTACTCTTTGAATGACAAACAAACCACCTAGCTTAACCAAACGCAAGAAAATGCATAAGGAGATCGCGCAAGGTTTCAGTCATTTGGAAAGGCACTAAAAGGAGTGTTTAAGCAAGAAGAAAGAAATGAAACATGGAGTGGAGTGAACTAGATGGCTAAAAGTAGTTTAAACACAATTTAACTGATTATAGTGTATGATATTAACAAACTTGTAAGGTGATCATCCGATATATTCGGAAAACACTTATATGTTGGTATCTTCCAGGTACTTATTTGCTATGATGCCTTAAACCTTATGCGTTGTATTTTAAAAAAATCAACAAGTTATGTCATTTTGGTTTCATGAATTAATGTGGTTATTATATGTTATAAAATAAGATTAATAATGCTTATACAAACTCTAAAGGGGCAACCTGCAAATTAACCACCAAAAACAAAATACCCTCAGGACAAAAATTATGAAAAAATTCCATTTTTCTTATGAAAATAATGGAACCACCAGTAGGCGGCCTTCTTACAATCATAAGGGCAGGCCCCTTAAAATTTTACAAGGGGACCGCCCCCTATTTAAGGGACCGCTCTTAGCCCATCACGGGTTAAACAATATTTTTTCACTGCTTTTTGCCTCTTTTATCTAGTATCAAGCTATCTTTAGCCCAGAATGCTTGAACAACATTTTAAGAATTTCCTTAAACTTGTCCAAATACATTCTAATTTTCAATAAATCATCATTCCCATAAATTCCCTCCAAATGCCATAACACCAATTCACCATCTCCTTCACCAATCTCATCAACAACTAAAAACTCATTACACATTCAGCCCTCCACTAGAGCTTCCATTTCCAAAGTCTCCAAGAGACCAAAAATCAACATCATTCCACCAAAACAATTGTTTGTGGATTTAACCCAAGATGACACAAAAACTCCATCACCCAAACTTCTAAATTCATCACCTAGTGCTCCTAATGCACCCTCCAAAACACCATCAATAAAAGACACTTCTTCATCTTCAATTGATTACATACCCAAATCACCAACAGACAACAACATCACCCTCAACTAAATGGGTTACTATGCACCCATCAACAACTCCACCTCCAAGAGTTTCTCCACAACCTCCAACTCAAGATAAAACATCAATGGACATCACTCTCACTCTTTCCCCAAATACCCTACTTGATGTCCAATTTGATACTCCATCACCTTTACCCACCTAACATTCACATTCTATCCTATCCTATGGAATTTCCTTTGAAGCACATGGTAAACTCAATGCCTTTGTTGAATCCACAGACACGAACCCTCATTTTCAGGGATAAGTGATGAACTTCACTATATGTTTTCATAAATTAAACACAAAGCTCTCACAACCACAATCATCATCACAGCAAAACACCACGCTGTCCACCATCATCCCAAACTAAACATGCTCTATGTTTAGTCTCCTCCACACTAATTGATCCTCAAGCCATTTAGCATGCAACATCTATGGAGTCTTTACTAGTTATAGGACTTTTGTACTTTTAATTTCATGTATGTTAGCATGTTTATTCTTGCCTTATGTATTCATAAGTGTGTTACACACACTACTACATTATTTTTAATGAACTTGATCAATGTTGGTTGTAATGTCCTAATTTTTCTTCCTTGCTACATCAGTAGAAATATTTTGTCTTGTTCCTAACCCATTTTGTAGCCAAGAAACCATAAGCTCGATTCCTTGGTGCCCACGAACGAGGGAGGAGCACACATCAATGGGAACATTAATTCCGCACTCGATTTTACTACAATATCCACGACGACGCCTTCTGTGATTCTACAAACAAAGGGTATAGAAATGAACTAAAACTCTACACTAGATACTAGTATTAAAAATAATTTTATATTTATTGAGTTTAAATTTTGTAATCATACAAAAAGGTGGGAGATTGTTGGATAAAATATAATGCCTAAAAACATAATTTATTATTTTCACACATCTCTACGTATTGATATCACAAAATAGTAAAAACGTTCAACTAAAACTTAAACGAAAAAACAAGTATTTAATGTAAATATTCATTTCAAACTTTAAAATAAAATCACTCCAAGGTAGAATAAACAGAATCTTGATGCATTTTAATGATCAAATGAAACACACATTATAAAAATGCTTATGTAACTTTTTATAAACATCACAAAATATTTTACATTTAAAAGAAAATTTTTTATTTCAAAATAAAACATATTTGAAGTTCAAATTTTCGACCTAAAATCGGCTAGAACTGGGTCCAGTAAACGACCGTTCCCCTTAATAGGGACAAAAAGGGAGCGACTGAATAAGGGGCGGCTATCCCTTATTTACATGAGCGGCCCCTTTAATTACATAGGCGGCCCCCGTAATTAAAGGGGGCCGACACCCTATATAAGGGGGGTAATGAAACCGGGCCAAAGACCACACCACCCCAGAGCTCCTCTTTTTTGTCCTATAAATATGGACTATTCCCTAACATTTTTCTCTAAGACCTTTTGCACTTATTCTTCTTTCTGCTCAAAAACAGCCCACTTAACCCTCTCAAAAATCCTTTGATTCATTTAAACATAAAGCTTGTTTTCCAAGTGATCCCAAACTATATTCCCAAAAGTGCAATAGAAGAATACTTCATCATCAAGTGAAGCAAGTATTACACACACCTAGTTTGCGTTTAGCAATCTTGTGTTGAGCATTCATAATCACATAACATGTAAATCAATTGTATATCTTGTAGTTTAGTGTGTAGTAGTCTAGATCTTAGGTGATCTTTGTAATTAAAGTTAGATCCGTTGTGATTCTTACCAAGTAATGTTAGGTAGTGTTGTGATTAAAGATATGTGGTGAAGTAAAGTCGTGAAGTTGTAGAAGAAGCATGAGTTTTAAAGAATCCTTGAAGTTGTGAAAAAGTAGTAAGTTGTGAAAGAACAGTCGTGAAGTTGTGAAGTCGTGAACAAGTCGTGAAGTTGTGTTATGATAGATTGGTTCTAGCTAAGATTAGAACTCGACATTTAGTTTAGTGTCGTAAATTGATATAAGCAACGTTGTGTACGGTTTTCTCCGCCATAAGGGGAGTTTGTTGACATAGTGAAGAAAACTCTCAGAGTTTGGTGTCGAGGCAGTGAGTAGGCAAAGAGTGAATCGTTACCTAACCACATAAAAATCCTCGCTTTGTGGATGATGATTGTTTCACATTACATCTATCTACATTTCTTACTTTAAATGCATTTCAAATATTTTACATTGTTCATATTGTGGGAAGCAATGAAAATTCACAAAAAGGTCGAATCTAAGTTTTACAAACATACATAAAACTTAAATTAAAAAAGCGGTAAACTATTCAACCCCCCTTCTAGATTTTCCACACATTCCAAGTGCGACATTTACCGGATATCGAATTTTTACCGGACGCATAAGTTTCAATAGCGGAGCTTCGACTGTCGTTGTGTTTTTATGTGAGTAAAAGTGTGTGTTTTTTGTGGAGGACTAGAATTTTTATGTTTGCTATGTTTACGAATTAGATAGGTATATAAGGAATTGAATGACTCAAATGTCTCAATTTACTATTTGTAAACTGTAGTAAAATAGTAACATTTCTCTTATGAGAAATGTTATTACAGGTAATGGTTAGTGAAAAGTGTGAAAACAGCAAAGAAATTATGTTTAATTTTGATATAGTTGGGGAAGATGTGAAAACAACAAAAAAATTATGGTTAGGCTGCATGCAGTAGTCGGTCGACCGGTTCAGTCGCCGATATGGTTAGGCTGCATGCAATGGTCGAGTGGACCAGTTCGATCGCAGGCGACGACCAAACTGGTCGACCGACCGTTGCATGTTGTGGGTCGATGTCGGTCGCCGAGCAACATTTTAGAGATATAGGTCGGGGTCACAACCGACTAAAACACACCTCATTCAAAAAAAAAAATACTACCGTTAAATTTTAAATAAAATAAAAAAACCTTTTAATTTTTAAAATTTATACTATTTTAACTCTATAAATACCCCATTTGTTTCATCATTTTATACACAAATTAAAACCACTTTTCTATAAAATTCTCATCTTTATTTACAATGTCTAACAAAACTCCCAAAACCAAAACCTCAAAATATCGACGTCAAGAAAGTGTTCCACATTTAACAGTGGATCCGAATTTCCAACTATCTGGTGTCTCACCACCCATTCGCTTTCGACATGCAAGTTTCGTTTATCAATCACAACAACAACAAAAACAACCTTATCATCAAAATTATCCATTCAATCATCTGTACAACCCCCAAACATCTTTTTACCAACAACCAAATGCAATGTATCGTCCGTCTTTCGATTCATCATCTTCGCAGCCAAATCACACGTACTCTCCGCTTAAGCGTATTAATCTTAATATGAATATAGAGAACTTATTTGATACTCAAGAATATTATGCGGGTCAAGGTTCAGGCGGTAATCAAGATTATTCTATGGGTCACGGTTCAACTCTCATTGAAGTCGACTCTCCCGTCGAAGAGGTGACGCCCGTCAAAGCTAAGAAAGTTTAAAAATGTCGTCAAAAGGCCAAGACGGCTGATAAACAGGAATCGTCAAAACAATGGACAACAGCGAAAGAGGTCGCGTTGTTTAAAGCTTGGTGCGACGTGTCCAAAAATAGCGTTAGAGGAAACACTATGAAGACGAGGGGATTTTGGTCGGAGGTTATTGCTTACTGTGAGAAAGAAATGGGGAAACAGGTCCGAGGATCCGATATCGTCATCAGCAAACAGAAAATTGTGGTTTGTCCTAAAATTGGTGCATTTTGTGCCATTATCGATAATGTTGAACGGAGGAACGAGAGCGGGCCATGTGACCTCATCGTCTTTTAAAAGGCGTTAGCGGAATATGAAGCGCGGTACGACCATGACTTTACATTGGAGCCGTGTTGGGGAATTTTGAAGAATCATGCTGCTTATCCAACATATGACAAAACCCGATGACGCGACAGTGACAGTGACAACCATAAGTGGGTTTCTGTTTTGATACGTTGTCTTCGTATTAGTATTCAGTTTTTTTCATTCAAACGCACCTGCTTAAAGAGGTGCCGGAAACAAATAGAGGAGGTAGTGCCACTTAATAGCCTCGTCATCCCTTCTTTCATTTCCCGTCCTCTTTCGAGTAGGTTCGTCGAATAATTGAAAATAAACATATCAGTTCTTCGTATCAAAACCAAAATACGTTTATCACTGTCACCACCACGGTCGTCTCGAAGCGTTTTTTTTCACTCTAACACACAACTATATATATAAACTGACTGAAAATGAATTTATCGCATCGCCATCTTCGATTGCATTTCGTTTATTTCATCAACGTTGTTGTATATACATTATATATGAAACAAAATGTACGAAACAAGGTTAAGCGTATTTACGGAAAACGACATACCCAAAAAAGTAAAAAAAAAGCCCTGCCGCGAAGCGTGGGCACCAACCACTCGTTTATAATATTACTTTAAGTTTAAAATTTTATTGTAATATTTTTTTATTGTATTTGAATTATAATGTATTAATTTTGTTGTTAAAAAATTTGAAAAAGCAAAAAAAATAAGGTCGCTTTACTGTGTCTAAAAGATCGCATGTAGATCGAAAAAAAAAAATTTAATGACAGAAAAATTGTAAGTCAGAGTGAGTCACTACTCTAGGCAGCCTTATGTCGCATTGCACTAAGAAAAACCCTTGTTTTCTTAACAAAACCCAGCTTTCCTTCTTGATTTATAACTGCTTGCAAATGGTTAAATCAAGGCTTTCAAAATACTTTGAGTAGCTTAGATATAATATAAAGAGTGGTGCAAATGTGGTAAGCAAAAGTTGTTATGGTTGGGTCCTTGTGGGGATTTATTGCCGAAGCAATATAGAGAGAAAAAGGGAAGGAAATTTTTGATTTTTATCAAGTGTTTATGTGTATGATCTCTTTACTAGATACATGTATATATATATAGTGTAAGAACTTAGTCAAGGGACAAGGTATGGTGTAGGGATGGTCTAGGTCATGGTCTTGGTCATAAGTTCAAGGCCATGGGGCTAGGTATTAATGAGAAGGCATGGTGTGGTATAAATGAGGTATGTTGCATATTGACCAAATGGAAGAGTTTCTTATATTTCTTGAATCAATGGCCCTAATTTCGGCAATAAGAGGATATAGGTGATGTTGTTGACCAATTTTTATGTATTGGGTATAAATGTGGGTATTTGTTGAAGCGTAGAAAAGTTTTGGTGGTATCCTCCGTTAATGCCCTAAACTTGATTTATCGCGAAACGTAAACTTTTTTACGAACCGACAAAAATAAAATATAAGAGTGATATGACTTTACAACAAAAATAAAATAATGTTTTATATCGTTGTAAAAATATTATCGTTAAAAAAGTGGGTCATCGTCTCCGTAAAATAATATTTATAAATTTAAAACTCATTACGCAACCACCGATAAAAATAAAATTTAAAAAGTTAATTATTACTTTCATAAAATAATATATTGCTTGTTTGATGAAAATTTTAATTCGTTTGGTGTCCGTTTACGTTGGTTGTTGATTTTTAGTTCACGCGATTTAACTTAACACTTAAAATTAAAAGCGAACGCGTACGAGAAAAGAAAAAAAATAAATAGTGAAAAATGACAAAATGAATGATGTCATAAAATGACCTGAAAATACGGAATGTTACAATAAACCAAGGCAGAGTCTTTCTGAGCAAGCTGGCTTTCCAGGTCCTTCACAACAGAAGAATGGACCTCATCAACACTTTTCCGGAATAATGTTGATGAAGAGGTGTAGATAATTATTATTATTATTATTATTATTAAATTTTTTTTTTTTTTTTACTATGAACAGTGCCCCCAACGGTCGGTGAACAGTAACCCCCCCCCAACGGTTACTTTTTCCCTTTAAATACAAAATTTTCTCCTCATTTCCTCCATACAACACTTAATCTTTCACTTACATTTTCTTTTATCCAATCCTCAAAAATGTTGCACGATCATTACGATATTGTCGTGGCGACCGCTATAGCAATCGCATTTATCTTGCTACTTCCGTACGAAGAAGGATCTCAGTATTTGGCAATGGTTCTAGCGGTTCTCGTGCCGGTTATTATCCTTGCTATTGGCGTGGATCTATGCTTGAAGGACTAGATACTATGGTTAGGGGAGCGTTGTAATAAAACTTGTATTTCCTTTATGTTCTTATGTAATCTTATTTCTAAGATAATAAATGGATGTTGTGGCAATAAATCTTTTTGTTACTTTATTTATGCCTTTCGATAATTTCGTTACCACGCTTGGTAACTCGTTTGCATTTCCCTTTTAAATTGATTTAACTTGGGTGTTTGTTTAATATTTATTGTTGCGACAAAGGCTCGGCTCCTAGTGGGTTTATTTGTTCCCTTCAGCTTATCGTGTCAGTTGTAACCCATTTTTTTTTTTTCATCGACTTTATATAGTAAGGTGGAGTGAAGGTCTGCTTAGTTGTTATGGTTACTAATATCCGATTTTCCTAAAATAAACACGTCTATGAATACGTACACAAAAACTTGATATAATTAAAAGATGTTTCTTGATAAGAAGTTTTAAGGTGACTACTCTCAGCATGGGCATGGTTCTTCCTGAATTATACATAGGTGATCAAGTTATGTATATTTGAGGACTAACGATGCAATGCTCATTTTGTCAAAATAGTGTTATGTTTTCATGAGATTTGAGAGAGTGACTTGTATAACTAAGATAGAGATTTAAAGTAACATTGGCGAAATGAAAAGCCTCATGGCATAAATGAATGACGGTATCGTGTAAAAAAATAGCTCATATATATATAGGTATTCTCATATAATACCAGTATTGACGCTCAAGGGAGTAAATGAGAAATCGGTAAGTACACGAAAATTAGAATGATCAATATTTATATAACGGACCAATATAAGGTAAATAGTAAAACATCATATGATAGACGTAAGAGAGCAAAATTATAACCAAGTGTTATATAATCATGTTATATCATGTAATTTGGCAATATGGATCAAAAGAGAGCCATTAAGTTACCTGGGAGCAAGCGCATCGCCGATATCAGATTATAACAAGGAAAAGACTCTATATTTTGAAAAACATGGTCATAGTCTAGGTTTTGAAAACGTATTAAGGCAACTTAATATAAGCTCAAAAGTCTACTTTTTCTGTCTTTTTTATAAACTGTTAACCTAGCTTATTTAAATTGTAACACCCCCAAAAATAATCAGGACAACGCAGCGGAATGGTAGCAATGTTGGGGTGCTACTTCAGGGCACAAAACACAAGTCACGGAAAACGACCTCAAAAGAGACGTTTAAATAAATTTCACATTCGTTATATTAAAATCAGAGTTTACAAATTATTTAATGGTACTCAAATTATTAAGCGTTCAAAAATATATCCGCGCGACTCGAATGCTCCCAATGCTCCACTAGCAAATAATAACCTGAGAAAAACATGCAAAAACGGTCAACATAAAGTTGGTGAATTCATAGGTTTAAGTAAAAGCAGTGTTGAAATAATTTAAGAAATGTCTTTGTAAGAAAAGTAGCGTTACAGTATTTCAAAGTGTTATATCCGAAATCCAAGTAGTGATTCAGTAAATCAAGTAATGTTTAGTAGTGGACCACAAGATCGAAGTAATGGTGGACTAAGTACATATTCCGAAGTCCAAAACAAGTAATGTCCAAAACAAGTAATGTAGACAAGAGAAACACATTCATCAAGTCTAAGTATATATTATTGCACTAAGCTCATGACACCGAAACCTTAACTAAATTTATTCCCCAATCAGGAAATAGGATGCTTGCCAACACCCTAACACCTCTCACTGTGAAAGGCACCTGACCAATGTTAAATGCACCTGATCAAACTAGTGACCCAAAGAAAGGTGGGGATTGTCAATCCCGATAGATCTATCCACAACACTCGCGCTCACGACACTAGCAACTGACGGTTCATGATAAACAGGGGACTTAAGTGGCAGAGAAGGTACTTAGGCAATAATGTAATCAGGAAATAGCATACAGTTTTGAAAACACTTGTGTCCGAAGGTAAAAAAAACATGCATAGCAAATCAAACTTAGTAAGTTTATAAGAAATCAACCATGTATTAAAAATCATGTGGTAGGCAAGTAAAAGCTTTAGTAAAAATAGTCATTTAACGCTTAAGTAGTAGAAATCAATTTGGTAAAATGAGCATGTATTCTCACCCCGAAAACAGTTTATGAAAACCATTAAAAGAGAAAAGGTGAGTTCATAGCCCCACCTTTTCTCTTTTAATGGTTTTCATAAACTGTTTTTGGGGTGAGAATACATGCTCATTTTACCAAATTGATAAAACTAAAAAGTTGTTCGGAATATCATTTCGCATAAATTCTCTTTATAACCCGAGTCGTGAAAATGTGATTGAGTGGGTCGTTTTGGTCG
>BQNB010027077.1:7247-18610 GCA_026074375.1 Tanacetum coccineum
TATAAAGTATCAAAGGTATAACGACCACAAAATCAAGAGCAATAATATACCCAACTAAAAAAAATCACTCTCGAATGTATAAAACTAAATACCGATTAAATGCTACCACCATGAAGATTTTGTTTTGAATTTACACATAAATTAACAATCAAACATAAACCCATGATTGTTACATGATGAGACTCCGATTTTGTTTTGGTAAAATTATGGGTTTTTTGGTTTGTGTCGATGTGATAATGATATTTGGGATGCGATGGGATTTTTTATAAAAATTTACATTTATCACATTAGGCTGTTTTAGCTGCGGTTTTGTATTTCTAAATTTTTGTTTTAACCCCTAGATATTTTATGAATTAGTTCCGCTTTTAGTAAGTTTTATTTTTTATATTTTTGCCACATATACTTTTGTACTCAAATTTCTCAAGAAAAACGAATTTATATATTTTATACCAAATCTAGAAATATTTAAGTTTTTTTCTAAATATTTTTAAAATAAAATAATAATAATAATTCAATTATTACTTAATAAAGTATGATTTGATTTTTCTGAAATACGAAAGTCCCCACTTAAGGTTTTGCTTTACTAGGTAAAAGATAATAAGAGGCATTGACCATTTTATGCCACATCATAACGCCATGTCATCATGGATGCCATGTCATTACTATTTTTTTATTTTTTTTTGGTAAAATTCATTTTTTAGTTTCATGTCATTACTATTTTTATTATTTTTTTGGTAAAATTTGTTTTATAGTTTTTTTTAAATTCATTTTTCTAAAAAAATTGTAGCTTACAAGATTTGAACTTGAGTTGTTTATAATATTAACAAACCACTCAACCACTAGATTAGGTGATTTTTTTGATTATATCTTGCAACTTAAAATATATAAGCTCAAATTACAAAAACAATTAATTTTAATCTAAATCCCATTTATAATATAAATTATCGTTTTAGATAATACATGAATTGATTTTTATATGTATCAAAAAAGTTGCAGAATAAATTTTAACAGACTTATCTTTTTCTCAATCCAAAACCCTAATGAAACACTAACGAGCTTATCATTTTTTTGCAGGTTTGTAATCCACTTTTGGTTAATTTTTTTAACTTCATTCAAAGTTGTATTAGACACCTGGGAAGTAATAGCTTCTATGAGTGAAAAAAAACGTGACAGATGAGTCTAACAGGGCAAAGAAGTCCTTGGCTGCCTGTGATGTAGGAATTTTTGTGTATGACAGGTGAGCTTGATTCTAATTTGGTCTATTTATGTAATTGTTAAAAAAGGCTCTTAATGAAAGAACACATGTTTATAACTTTCACATTTATACAAGCTTATTGTATTTTCTATTTAGATAATAAATGATTTCAGTTGAAGTTATATACAAGTTACTTGGTTTTTTGCAGTAGCAATTTTTATTTTACAAGATCTAATATTATGGTAGGATGTGTTTTTGTTCACCATCATTGTTGAGTTTGAAGCCTCCTATGGGATCAGTGACTAGGGGGTGGAGAAGCCCCTCCCTCCCCCACCCCACACCCCCCCCCCCCCCCCAACCCACCTCCACAAAATCTAGTGCTTATGGGATTGGTTAAGTGACTATGTTTATATTTGTTTAGTTAAAAGTATGTAGAAGAATTTGTACGGTCGCTTTACCTCCAGGGATGCAAACGAGAGTTGAAACGAGAGTTGATACTCAGGAAAAGAAGCATAGGCAAGTTATTACTGTTGTGGGGTCACTGGTCAGGTACACGAATAAATCTTAATTTTTTTTGAACGGCACACGAATAAATCTTAATTTTTTTTTCGGATTATGAGCAGGTTCGTGCTTTGTCGGATAAGTTCTACCGTTCACCGGAGCATCATTAATTTGTGAGAAGACAAGTGTATAATCAGGTGTGCGTCTTTTTTTGTTGTTGGATTTTCATGTTCTTTGGTTGGTTATTCGTTCTGAGATGTATATTTTTATGTGGCTATCAGCTGAAATCGCATCCTAAGATGTACAAAGGATATATCCCCGTGGCTTACAGTGACTACTTGAAAAGGATTTCCAAGTATGTCATTTTATCTTCTTTTTCTGATTTCTTTAAATATTCCTTTTTCATTTTTATCATAAGATATAAATATTTTATTATAGGAGTGGAGAATGGGGAGATCATGTTACATTGCAGGCAGCTGCAGATTTGGTATGGTGACCATCTCCTTTTCTTTTAAGGAGTATTGAATATTAAATTTTGAAGTCCAAAATTGTCTTAACATATTTTTTTGATGCTTTATGCATTATGGCGTCAAAATTTTGGTTCTAACCTCATTTAAGGATACCGTTTCGATTGAGATTCTTCCAAAAGTGCATAAGTCAAAACAGGGTAATGTTTAGATCTTCATCTGTGAAAATAAAAATGGTTTTTGTTAGTTTGCCACAGTTGTGTTTGACATGCTGTCTAAATGTTGGTTTACCTTTTTTATACATCTGCAAACGAGATGTTTATTTTCTGCAGTAACACACTTGAGCTTAAGGGCTGAGGTGCATTACAACTCGATCTATCCTAAAGGAGGTATGTGATACATTTTTACTCTGTGATATTGCCGCTACTACTAAATCCGCATACTTATATAGAGCAAATAAACTTTACCTAGATTAGATACATTAGTAATGAGCACTTCATAAATAAGAATACTAACTAAACAAAATATAATATATGAAACAATCAAGGTAGTGTGACTCACCTGCAAGCTATCATCCACACCATTAACATGTATAATTTGGAAGGCCACTCAGTGTGCAAAGAGGCATCACTGATGTACTGAAGTGACTAGAGAGACCAAGTATGTTAAGAGTATTGATGTCACTCAGGTCAACAATGTGGTCCTTGGATGCTTAGGTCTCTTTCCGATTGCTGGAGCCATTATCTCTGACTCCTTTTATGGCTCCTTCCCCGTCATTGTGTTTTTCAGTATTGTTTCCCTCATGGTAACATGTTTCATAATCCAAATATGTATATGTTTGTTTTGTTGGTATTAAGGTTTGATATTAGGATTTTTTTTGATATTAGGGTTTGTTTTTGAAGAAGAAGAATGGAAAGAATGCTACCGAGTTAATCCAATCCCTTAGAAAATTTAATCTGTTGTATCGAGAAACATAATTTTAGCATAAAAATTTACTTCTAACTCTTTTATTGTATTTCTGTTTGTTTCAGGATTCTGATGGTTCTTATGAGTATCTTTGCTCTGAAGTTTCTGAGACACTTGTTGTAACTGAAGATGCTAAATTTAAACGCAAAGGAAGAGACGTGTTTCAAAAGTCCAAAAGAAAAAGATGATGATGACATGGGACTGATAAATGATAAGAAATCTGATGAAGTGAACCTTGGATTAATTAGTGATATAATTCTAACAAATGTGGAATTAGATGTTGGGTTAATTTCTTGATTCACTTGGTTATCCATGGAGGACCCCAATATACAGGTGTGCCATTATCTTTCTTTTTTTTCTCATGATGTCAATTATAATTGGATTATATGTTTGTTTACTGAAATATTTTTCCTCTAGTGTGTCGAGCATGTGGTTGAATTTAAGATAGAACGCGATGAAAAAATGGACGGCGATACAGAAACTAAGCACTACAAAGTAAATCCTCGTGATTTCTTCATTCCAACTCAGGCAAGTTTTTCCTATCTCTTCTGATTTTTTTTACTTTTATAGTTTTTACTCATGCATCTATATAGTTATTATTCAGTTATCAAGGTAGTACTTCACATCACGCTTGGCAACCCTCGACAGCCGATTAACATACACATGCTTTTAAGGCTGGTAAAAACATTGCACATTGTTTATGCATTAAATATGATAAGATACATATGCATTAAGAGGGGAAGGTGGAATAAGCTAAAATTTTATTTACTATGTTAATCCAAGTCTTTAAATGAACTGATTTAAGAGGTCGTGTACATTGAAGATATACGTTAGTGACCTTTCAACCTATTTCACAGCCGCTGCTTTCTAGCTAGCTTTTTGTTTGACCATTTTGACCCCCATGAGATAGTACAACAGAATCAACCCACTCATAAGTAAATGGGTCAAAATTTTCACCTCTTCTTATTAGTTTTCTTAACTCGGGGACTAAAACTCTCCGTTGCTTTATTTTTGTAAATGACAGGTTGATGGTCCTGCTGGCGAGAAGGAGAAGAATGTTAAACCAGAACCAATGTTAAAGAGTGACTGAACATCGAGTTGATCTTGGTGACTAGCTAACTACAACCTTTTATCGATTTCATTTAACCTAGGTGGCCACATTCATCTAACAAGATTTTTTGAGAACAAAAATCATCAGCTGGATATGCTCTATTCCTTTTTGTGCGATGTCTACTGGTTTCGTCATGGCTTCTTGGATGCTTTCAGTATTGTTAGATGAAATTATTTATTATATTCAAATTGCATCAAAGCGGGGATGATCCCTTTGGTTGAATATAATGACAAGAAGATCTTTGAGGTGAAGGTCAAGGAAATTAAAACTGCCATAATAACTCATATATCAGTAGAAGCTGATATTTCAGAAGTGATAAAAACCGTTAATAAACACGTTAAGGATGAAAAGTTGCATGAAATTGAGGTCGTCGGGATCCTTTGGGATATTTTGATGGATGTTGTTTAATGGTGAGGGAAGAACCAACAACAGAATGCTAACTTGGCTCTCCGGCAGGTAAAAGCTTGTGCGCATGTTGTTTACAAACTGTGATTCATATCAGAATTCATTTATGGAAGTGGTTATCTTTATGCAGGTGAAAACATGGGCCGAGTTACTGAACACATTCTGCACCAGTGGAAAGCTTGAGCTAGTACTTTTTTAAGCTAATGAAGTTGTTTCTTGAAATTGTTAGACCCCTTTATGACCAAGATGTTATTGCTGAAGACACTATACTTTACTGGTTCGTAATGGGTCCAACCCAAAGGGAATGTATGTAGCTCATTTGTCTTCTACTTTACACATATTTTCCTTGCAATTTTTATTATTTATTCGAACATCAAGAAGCATAAGTTTCTGTATCTACTTGAACACAATTTATCATACATTGTAACATGTTTTAATCGGATAAATATCGATTTTGCTTTGCAGCTTACATGTCATCTCCTTGCCACATTGAGTTGATTTTGTCTGAAAAGGAGGAACCCTTGACAAAGGAGGTAAACTTCATACTTCAGCTCTTAGGTCCCATGTTTATATCTTAATTTGGTTCCATGAAATTTGCTTTTGAGATACACTTTTAAGAGCGTTTTGGTAACAAACAAGGTACGGTTATCTTGTAGACTAATGTCGAGTCTAGGTGGCAAGTGTGTCACTTTTGTGCGTGCATGAATGAGTTATATAATTGTGTAAAATAAGTAGGCAATTTAAATTGGTCATTCTCATATATACACAATAGTGAGATAATAAACCAGCAACCCTGGACAAGCTAAGAGTGGCTTACACCTTGCTTAATGTTCATTAATCGACACTTATATTAATATTCTGATTTTGAGAGACCCATTTTCCACATAGAACTCCTTAGAAAGCTGAAATTACTCGGTCATGTACAATTCGATGCCTTACTTGATATTAAATGTAATAAGGAATTATTAGCGTTTTTATAGTTTGACTATAGTTAAATAGTAAACAAAGAGACTCCTATTTCGTTAAGGCTTTGTCCTTCATTTATAGCCCTATTTATTAGTGACATTAAGGCCTAAGTGTATTTTCTCCTTAAGTTGAATGTATATTTGAGTGCATAAAATATTTTATGTTTTATACAAATGAGTCAAAATGCTAATTATAATGTGCACAAATGTTAAATGGATTGTATATTAATATCTTAGGGTATATTTTATGCATTTTGCTTATATGCTCAAGTAACTATTGTTCTACAAAACACAAAAGAAGAAAAAAAACAGAAAACAAAAAATAATCAAGAATAGACAATCAAAAAATAACATCTACAAGAATAACATAACAAAATTCTAAACAAAAAACACAACACAAATAACAAAAATAACAAACACACATAAAAAAAAAAAAAAAAAAACAGAAACAAAACAAAACAACAAAACAAACAAAACACAGTTCACAAAAAAACAACAAAAAAAAACAAACAAACAAAAAAATAGCAAACAAAAAAAAACAAACAACAAGCAAAACACCAACAACTAAACACAAACTAAACAAAAGAAAAAGAACACCAACAAAGATCAAAAACAAAATTATCTAATCATCTAAACAAACCAACCAAACAATCAACAAAATCATAAAGTCAAAACAAACAAAAACGCAAAAAAAAAACAGATAACAAAAAAATCAAAATACAAATGAAAGGCAACAAAAAAAACAAACAGAAAAGAGTACAATAGACAAGAAACATAATACACAAAACAATAAAGACACCTAAACAAAACAAACACCGCAACAATCAAAAAAACCACATAAAACATAGACCCATACAGAAACAAACAAAAGAAATAACAAAAGAACAAAAAACAAAGCAAATCAACACACAAATTTCTACACCAACAAAACAACAAACAAACTAAACATACAAAAAACAAAAAAAAAAATCAATTAATGAACAGTCAAAACAAAGCTAACAAAAAACAAAACATAATAACATTAAAACAAAAAAACATTATAACAAAAAGCAACAATGAAAACAAAAATCTACAACAAATATCCGAATTTTAAAAGAAATTTAAGTCGTATAAAGAGAACAAAATATGCAACTTGCATTATTATTGTATTTGGAGTTAATGATAGCATATAGCACATTTTATTTTTATGTTATCATTTTTGCTAATGAGTTTGCATATCCCCTATCTATATTTGCAACATGCTAAAGAAGTGCATGCACAAAAGACATCTTTAGCTACTGCAATGGAGGATCTTCAGTTTCGCGCTTCGGGTATGTTGGATGAAGGAGATGAATCTCTTGTAGATCTTTGACGAGGTACTACTTTTTTAACCTAGAAATATTAGTTACCTATTGTATTTAGGTTGGTGAGTGTTATTTTTAACGAGGTTTTCTTATCTAGATACGGTATTCCCTGGAGAAAAGATTAGCTTCAACCATCATAAAAAAGGAAGCTTCAGATAACGAAAAGTTAGAAAAAGACGTAGCTTTTGCGTACCCAAAAGGCAGATGGAAAAGGTGTTAGAAGAGTCAAAGAGACTAAAACAAGAAGCAATGGAGAATTTGAAGGTACATGAGTTCCTCATGGATCGGCGCCATGTAGTCGATATGCTACAGTAAGTTGTTGTAGTCAATTCAAAGGGTTACGTTCCAGACTTGAAATAATAATACTAGATATTAAAATTTGTGATCATACCCCGCATCGGGCGGGTAATAAAAATAATTAATTGCATGTTGTTAATACATTCAATAAATAATTTAAGATATAATTGATTTACCTTTACTTAAATGTTATTAAACGACATTCATAAAACAAGCCCGCCCAATAAACAAAATTAAACAAACTTTCTATAATAAGAAATTTTAAAAACCAATATTAAATCCAAAAAAACAATAATCACAAGTCATACCCGCCCATCGGGCGGGTTTTGCAACTAGTATATATATATATATATATATATATATATATATATATATGTCGTAATCATTGCTACTTGTTAGAAATGTTCTCTTGCACTTGTATTTCTAACTTGGTTTTGTAGCAAAATATCGTAAGATCGATCCCTTGGTGCCCCAAACGAGGGGGAGTAACCTTCAAGGGGGAGTCTTGGCATCGTCAAATTCTTTCTCTCTACATCTCGACGATTAACCTTTTTGGATTCGAAAAAAGTGGGAGAAATAGATTAAAACTCATTAATAACTTGAAAATTTTATTTTTATTTAAAATGAGTTTATATTTTGTCATCATCAAAAAGGACAGATTGTTAATACAAATAACGCTTAAAAACGTTATTTATATTTTTCGACTTCTCTACGTTTTGAAGAGGACCAAAGGTAAAAACATTCACAATAAAAATAAATATTTACATGTTATTAATCGTAAACTTTCATTCCAACATATATCACTTAAGGTATGAATAAACAAATCATTAAACTTAATTAGTGATCAAGCAAATATTTTTTCTTCTTAATCCATCACTTTTTTACAAAACTATATTTTTACATAATTACATAAAATAATTTTGTCAAATAAAATTAATGTTTTATTTAAAAACATAAAATTTGAAATTCAAAATCCCCCCCCCCCCTCCACCAAAATGAAATAAAACTAACCAGGATAAACCTTCCCGACAAAAGGACAAAAATCAGAGGGTCAGTCTATGGCGACCCCCTAAGGGCCTAGGCGGCCCCCAGATATATCTAGGACCGCCGGGACCGCCACCAGCTGACCGTTAGAAATTCATGGCTATAAATATTGCACTATTCTCAGCTGAAAAACAGACCTTTTTGCATGATTTTTTCAATCTTCTTTCTCTCACTAAATATTTTGATCACTAACATAGTTTGATCTTGTTTCAAGTGACCAAATAGCATCTTCTATCTTCTTCTTTCTTCTATCTAGTGCAAGAGATAAACACTCGTATTCACCAAAAAATAAAGTGTTATAGATTAGTGATTTCTCCTCTCTTCTTCTAAGATTCAAAACTCTATTTTGATTATCTTGTGTAATTTTGTAAATCGGATTGTGTGTAAATCCGATAGTGTAGATCTTGTGATTGTGTATTACTTGTAAAGTGGTAGATTAGTTTTAACTAAGATTAGGACTCGACATTTAGCTTAGTGTCAGAAAATAATGTAAGCGACGTGTAAACGGTTTTCTCCGCCTGAAGGGGGCTTCTTGACATAGTGAAATCTTGAGTCGAATACTCGGGGAGTGGAGTAGGGCTAAAAAAGAGCTTCGTAGCCGAACCACTATAAAACTTGGTGTCTTGGTTTGATCGTTCTTACCTTTATCTCTTTATATTGCTTGTGTAGATATTACAATTAGATAGTGTTTGTGATTGGTTCATATTGTTGAATTGGTTGAACATATACTCGAATCTAACAATTTTAGAAGTAAAATTTTAAAACACTAATTAACCTGTAAACTATTCAACCCTCCTCCCCTTTAGTTTTTACAAAACCTCTAAGGAAACTAATGTGGAAGAAGGGAAATTTACATGGATGACTATCATTTAGCAGGCTCAACAATCAAGCGTGGCCTGATAATAAAGTAAAGCTAGCATTTGTGGAAAACCTTCTTGGAGAAAGTGAAAAATTAATGTGGCAACAATGGCGAACCACATACCCAATTGCATATTCTGCTCTTGAAACAATTGCAGATGACCCACAAAACATAACATCTCAAGTAAGGCAATTAATTCTAATGGAAGACCCATATAGGGGCTTAGATAAAAATTACGTTTCCCAGAATTTTTATCTTGTACTAAAGCTCAGAAATTAAAACTTTAAAGTACAAGTACTTAAACACACCTTTTTATTAAAACTGCAGAATCTTGAATATTTTACAATGGTGATGGTGAGAGGTTTTGGGTAGGTTAGTTGATGGATGGATGATTTATACAAGGAAATATGAGTGCCTTTTATATGCTTTACAAAGAGGAATATGCTTTTGGCATATAGCATATGCTTTAGCATCAAGGAATAAACCTTGGCATATGCCAAGGAATATTCGTAGTCATTATTGATTTTTGCTACGTTGGCTTATAGGTACAATAATTCATAATGATTAAGCATAGATGGCTTATGCGGGCCCGACGAGCATCTTTCATTTCTGAACGATTCAATTTTAATGATTTGAGACAATAATCGTCCCACCCCGGGTCCACTATAAAAATTGAATCGTCATTGCATTTGTCATCTTCTAGACGGTAGTTTTGGGCTTCTTTAGGCTTAGATGTTGTTACGGCCCAGTCGTTGTGCAAGGGCTTCCAATTCGATGAGAATTCTTATTGCTTCTTTGTTTTGAATTCGGACGTCTTCCTTTTGGTTAGACCAATGGTTGTCTTTAGTTGACATTGTTAGCCTTAATTTTATATAAGTCGAACAAGAATGTTATCGGTCTTATTAGTCATAATTAGTCTTGTTAAGTAATAGGCTAGTCGGGTTCAACGGGCTTGGATTGTAATCTAATATTGTCCATGTTTCGGGCTCAAAGCCCAAGAAAAGCCAAGCCCGGCCCAAGTTAGAAAGCCCATAAGCCACTCATGGCTCAAGGGTATAAATAGAACCCTCTCCACACATGGAGAGGGTGTTGGTTGCCATTTTTCTCATTTTGAGTGTGTGTGTAATCTTCCACCTCTTTATTTCTCTCTAATAATCTTTCACTTTCCTTATCTCTTTTCTATCTTTATTTTGCTTATTGGTATAGCTTATGTTGTGAAAATGGATTAAGCTTTTGGGATAACATTTGGTATCATTCGCCACGGGTGGGTTTAGTTTTTGTTTAGTTCTAGTGGTTGTTTCGTGTTTGTATTTTTTGTTGTTTTTGTTCGTTTCGTGTGCATAGTTTTGGTTATAAGCTTTAAACGCAAGGATCGAACTAGCAGGCGTGCTTCAAGAATCGAACGAGGGTACTACGTCAAGGATCGAACGAGGGATATTCAAGCTTGGTTCGAACTAGTGACATTTTTTGTTTGATCGAACGAGTGTTTTCCTCTTTGGATCGAACGAGTGGTTTTCCTGTTTTGATCGAACTAGTGACATTTTCTGTTTGATCGAACGAGTGTTTTCCTCTTTGGATCGAACGAGTGGTTTTCCTGTTTTGATCGAACTAGTGACATTTTTTGTTTGATCGAACGAGTGTTTTCCTCTTTGGATCGAACGAGTGGTTTTCCTGTTTTGATCGAACTAGTGACAATTTTTGTTTGATCGAACGAGTGTTTTCCTCTTTGGATCGAACGAGTGGTTTTCCTGTTTTGATCGAACGAGCAACTTCTTCATTGATCGAACGAGTGATCTTCTTTGTTTGATCGAACGAGTTTCATTTTTGTTTGATCGAACGAGCGACTTCAACAAGGTTCGAACGAGTTTGGTTCGAACTAGCGACGATCGAACGAGTAGTGTGTTTGGTTCGAACTAGGACAATCGAACAAGCATACTCGAACTAGCGAAGATCGAACGAGCGACGATTAGTTTTGATCGAACGAGCGTGTATTTTTTGGATCGAACTAGGACCATCGAACGAGTGGCATTTCTTGTGGATCGAACAAGAGACCATCGAACAAGGACCATCGAACGAGCAACTTTATCTTGGATCGAACTAGCTAATCGAACTAGCCAATCGAACTAGAGGATCGAACTAGCCAACCGAACGAAATTTTTTTAGAAAACTTGTGTGACGAAAAGGGTTTCAGTAAAACAGCCATAACTTTT
>BQNB010027077.1:22872-57957 GCA_026074375.1 Tanacetum coccineum
TGCATAAGTTAGTCACGTTGAGGTCAAATGTACAAGTAGAATCCTTACATACATGTATATATCATATGGGAAGGTCAAACTAGTGAAGAGTGCATGAGAGTGGCTCCCTCATAAGTCACTATTTTATGCTTACATGATCACATGCATGGGAAATCCAAAAGATGCTTCATGAATTAATTTCAAGACTCATGGTTGCATTTGGTTAAACATAGGCATCCAACATGACAAGCAAGGGAGGTGAATGAAATTTTTAGCATTACAATGCTTGACGGATGATAACTTGAGTTTACACGAAAAGATTGCGGGTTTTCGGAGTTCCATTTGGTCAAAAACGCGAAAAACACAATTTAAAAGATAAAACCCTAAAATTAATATCGGAAGTGATTAAAAATCACGAAGCACTTAGGAAGGTTAAAATATCTCATATAAGGCCTAAATTTATTTAATAACTGATGTCGGGACGCGCCCGATGATGTTTTTCAGATTTACGCGGTTTAACTTCCCGGTAAACTGTCAGATTCAAACGTAACATGTAAAAGTCAAAGATAATAATCGGAAAGGTTTAAAATGTTGACCTGGAATTTACGGAGTGTGACATCCTTTCCCCGTTAAAAGAGCTTTATCCTCAAAGCTTAGGACGTAGCTTGAGACGCGGATTTAGGGTTAGCGAAAAGATGAGGGTACTTTTTCTGCATTTGGTCTTCGCGCTCCCAAGTATACTCGGGACCTCTTATTGAATTCCAACGGACCTTCACGATTGGAATGCGACTTTGCTTCAAATGTTTAACTTCGCAGTCTATAATTTCAACCGGTTCTTCAATGAAATTGAGCTTGTCGTCGACGTGGATTTCGTCCAACGGAATAGCGAGCAGTTCGTCGGATAAGCACTTGGTATGTGCTAAAACAAACATCTTTTATACCCAGTAAAACACTATTAATCGGACTAAAAATACTAAAATATGCTTAATTATATTGTAAATATGTTTGTTTGGTATTTTGATGTCTTGCAGGTAAAAGGATTGAAAACGGAGCAAAAACGGGTTCATCGCGATCATGAGTGCCTATTATTTAAAATCAAGACGAAGTCGGAAAAATTCCCCGAGCATGCCATTAGAAAGAGCACGGAAAAACGAGTCCAACGATGCCTTCGGATCTTATTGGGCCAGCCCGTAACCCATATTATGGGCCGGACCGGCCCAAACAAGCTTAAAGCCATTATAAGCCCAAATGAAATAAATCTTATTTATATTATAAGAGGGTGACATTGGCATGACGTCAGGGTCACATGACCCATAATTAAATCAAAAGGAGTCATGTGCGATTCCACTACAAGGATTGGACGAATCACAAGCCTCCACGTGGCGGGCTATTTCATTACTAAAATTTGCATTTCAATTTGTAAGCAAATATGATCCAACAGTGAGAATTAGTGCGTTTGTTGTAAGCAAAGAGGTAGTCCACGTGTCACTCAACAACTGGCTGGATTATTTATGCAAACTTGATGATCCGAGGTCTCCCACAATACAGCCAATGATTGGCTAATAATGCACTAATCATTGGATGGAAATTTACAAGACCGCCCCCATAATTTGGCTATACAAGCACACGATGCAACCATTTTTTGAATTATTAGTTTTAGAGTATGTTTAGTTTTCTCTAAAATAAATTAGTTTTAGCTTATTTCTTGTAATAGATTAGTGTTTTGTAAACAACTTATTTTTAAGTTTATTGTTCCGGCTTGTTAAAGTATTCTTGCTTAATGAAGATTAAAGTTTTGGGTGTCATTTAACTTATTCTCTCTTTCTTTTCTTCTAGTGTTTCGACCATAAGCTTATCTTATCAGCTTATTTCTACTACCTATTTATTCGGCTTATATAAAAAAAGTTGGAAATCAAATAAGCTTACATATCTTATTCGATCAAATTCTTATTTCTTTTATAAGATTCGGAATTAAATAAGTATTCAAATAAGTTTTTAGTTTTAGCTTATTTTCAAATAAATTTAGCTTACTTCTGATTTTTCTCAGCTTTTTTTTTCAAAGTCGAATAAGCCTTTCTATTGCTTAATCGATATAGATCTAAGCTCATAGATTATTGTTGGACCATAGAATTAGGCTTGCACTTGTTTAGGCCACGTTTTAGGAAACTGTTGGACCTATTTGTTTGTAGAATTATAATTGGGCTTACATGGTTAGTTTAACTTGGGCCATTTAAATCGAATTGGGGTCACGACTGTTTGCAAAATCAAATCTGGCTTGAGTTTGAATTTTTGGATTGAGCTTGCAAGTATAATGTAGAAAATGTATTTAGTGATATATAATGTTACTATTAACACTTTCATTTGTTTTGCTATTTTACTTTTGATACCGGTCTACTCATGAGGCGTGGAGCTTATGGGTTTAATAAGCTAGATAGAATTTGATTATTTTCTTTAGCTTATTAAATCGGGTGGTATTCGTTTATTTGCGGGTCTTCAATTCGGTTCCATTTTCTATCCTTTTTCAATTAATTAGTATAGCTTATTATTTTTTTTATTTTTTTTTGTTCCATTATATATTTGCGTATTTGATTTTTGCCATGCTTAGTGTAGATTTATTTTTGTCGTTAAATGCTATGTTTGTTAAATTGAATTTCATTATGAGTGGCGAGTAAATAACTTGTGTTTGCTAAGTGATTAGTGATTTGGAATTTAAGTGCGGTTTTAAAAAAGGTTTAAAAAATTAATAGTCATTAGAATTTTTCAATTTACATACCGTCATTTACTTTTAATGCAACTTAAATACTTGTCATTTATTTTAAAAAGCATTTTACTTTACTTGTCATTTAATTTCTTGAAACTTGTTTTCTAAGGATTTTAATTCGTTAAACCTAAGCCCGCACTTAAGGAACATTTCACGTCACTTAGCAAACATATTTGTCATTTATATCTTTTAGATCAATTTTAGTTTAATCTTTTAGTTTTTAATCTTAGAATTAATATTAGTTTAATTTTTAGTATAAAAATAGTTTAAAACCAAAACCAAAATATTTGTCATTCAAGCACCAAACGAAACATTCTCATGAATTTCAATTCATCTCTCGCCGTGGAAACGACACTCGGAAGATAGACTATTATTTTTTTTCTAAAGTGATTTTCTTATCTAACGGGATACTCTCTATACTATTACTATTTGGTATTTTATATATTTTATTATATATATTTATATCGAATCAGTTTTTGGCGCCGTTGCCGGGGAGAGGTGTAGCGATTTTTACGGGATTGTTTGTGTTCGAGCCTTGAAGACCCTTCCTTGTGAAGTTATTTTCTTTATAAAAAATATAATGAAGAACTCCTTTTCGTAAAGTTTATTTTTGTGTTTAATAAATCCAATATTACTATATTATATATACCTATATATATAAAAATCCAAAAATATTTTTCTTCTTATTTTTATTTTTATTCTCTTTTATAAATATTAAAAAAAATATATACCAAAAATATTTTTCTTTCTTTTCTTATGTATTATTTCAAAATCTAAAAATATTCTCCTTTACCCTCTTATCCGTTTAATTCTTCCTTCTTATCTTCTATATTGTTTAATTTTTATGACGTCATTCAACCAACGCGAGTGTGGGGGTGTAGACAACCATGTGATGACTTCTATTGTTATCTATGTACGTGCCAACAGTGTGGTGTTAATCTTCTAGATGGAACTTGTTTAAATTGCACTTATGGCGATGGAAAGCCAGTCACTCGTTGTGGTTGTGAGAGGGGCCCTGTTAAAGAGGTGGATTTTGTTTCGTTTTGCGCATCAAGAAATGAAAATTCATTCGCTTATGATTCAAATTCGAATTATTTCAATAATGATCAAAATTTTTCCGACTATCTCCAGAACCCAGATCAGACATAACTTGTGCGAGTTAAGGGAAACAATTCTCATTATGGCTTATGATTTACCACCACGATTACTAGCTTTATGTTTATGAGCGAGGTATTTGTGTTTTACTATCAAAAACTATAATGATAATTATTATTCACATAATTCACCAATTTTCTTTGTTTGTGGTAATTGCGGGGGCCCTCACAAGGACTTTCCGAGTGTCAACGATGAACCAAAACTTTCAAATTAT
The DNA here is from genome assembly GCA_026074375.1 of Tanacetum coccineum. Taxonomy (NCBI): domain Eukaryota; kingdom Viridiplantae; phylum Streptophyta; class Magnoliopsida; order Asterales; family Asteraceae; genus Tanacetum; species Tanacetum coccineum. Next base: position 26,982 of record BQNB010027077.1, read on the forward strand.
TCTAATTGTTTTCGGTCTTGACCAGATTCAACCTCGAATTTGTTCTACCTATTCATCTTCTTGAATATCGTGAGGATTGACATATTGTGGAGCGTTTTAAAAAGATAGGAAATGTGTATGAAGAAATTATGGAGTATAGAAGCGGTTGATTGATGACGAATTTAATGATTTCACGAATGATTTTGGAGTTTATAAAAGATTTCGAGGTGAGAAGATTGATGATGAAATATGAAAGAAGATCGTGAGATTAAAATTAACAACTCTTGCAAGATATTTTGTGGTTTGGACGTTGAGATGCGGAAAAGGATTGAGCGTTTTAATGGAAAGAGAAAGTATCTTTGATGATTCACATCGTATGTTAAAATCTATTTGTATACAAATGAGGGATGATTCTATTCCTTTGAGAGATATTATTGCTTAATATTCTCCGTCTATTGCTATCATATCTTCACCTCCCGTCTTACCTACTAGAGAACCCGAGGAGTCTCTAATAATGGGGGACGAGCATCTTGACACTATTCCTGAAAAGGAATCAGACGAATTAATAAAGTCTAGTGTTGAGAACCTCGTCCCAATCCCAAGTGAGTCCGAGGATTTTTCCGATAATAAAAGTGAGTGTGATGTGTCCGAGTGTGATGAAACTTCTCCGACTTTTACAACTTTCTCAAATCATCTCTTTGATTTAAACGACGATTTCACCTCTAGTGATGACAAGTCACTTTCTGATGAGGACGTTCCGATGGAAAATTTCAAAATTTATTCGAACTCTCTTTTTGATGATGAAGGAATCATTATTCCAAAGATTGATCCGCATTATTTCAATGCCGAGTCTATTCTTGTATCGATCTTTGACTTGACTGTTAATCATTTTTAATTGATTCTTCACCTAAGTTTGATTATCTTCTCGAGGAGTTCTCCGTGAACTCGAACTATCATTCCAATTCCACCAGGAATGAGGAAGAGCGACTTTGATCTAGAGGAAGAAATCGTCTTGTTGAGAATTTGTTGTATGATAATTCATCTCCACGACCGCCGGAAGAACTTAATTTGGAAATTGCTGATACGATTGTTGAGGTCTCTTCTCATCTCTATCCTACGTTGAGGATAGTGGGGATATCTTTATGGATGAGTTCGATTTATTATTTCTTGCTTCCAATGGACTGATGCCACCGACGACATTGAGGATGACGTTATGACCTCGGAAGGGATATTAGGTTTTCTGAAGAATTGCTTAATAATGATTCCCTTCTCCTTTCCGAAAATGAGTCATCTAACCTTGATCATTTTAATGATCCGTCACCTTCTCGTCCTCCTTCGGAACCACCGGATGTTGAGATTTGCTTTGATTTTAAGCCCGATACGAGTGTTGTTACTAATAAAGTGGTGGGTGACATTTCTGAACACGATGTTTTTTATGTAATCTTTTACCTACCAAACCCGCCCTTGTCCATTGGTTTGACCGCTTTTGCCTTCCATTTCGTCCGAGAAAAGGAGGACAAAAGTGTTTAATCCTGGTATTCTCATTTCTCCTTTCTTATCTCATCGGGGCGAAATCATTTCTAATTTTTTTAAGAGCCCGATGATGATTTCTGGAGGGGACATTCCTTATTGGGATGTTCCGTTTCTCCATTTCTATCCCCCTTGACCTAAATCAAGTGTGGGGGATCGAGTCAGGCTTAAGACTCGGTGAACAAAAATAAGCGCTTCTCGGGAGGCAACCCCGTGTCTTTTTCTTTTTCAAATATTCTTGATTAATATGTGAGTGTACGTGTCAATTTATAGCCTAAGTGTGTGGGCGTGCTTTTTTCTATGGTATTGGTAATTGGTTTTTGCTAGAGATTCCTTAAGATCATGAAGACTCGGTGCTTGTTTTTAATCCTATTAATCATCCGGTTTTCGATTTTTACTCATTTGGATTCCTCAATCCTGATCATGTGTATATATATTGTTTCCCCACTTTCACGCTTGGAATGTTTTTTGCATTTGGGCCTTCTTTTTGCATTCCTCTATAGTGTGGGGGTAAACTGGACATTTTTGAACATTGAGGCCAATGTTCGATTCTAAGTGTGGGGGGGGGGGGGGGGTGATTTCTATTGAAATGTGATCTTACCTGTGCCTTGCTGTGTCCCTCGCAACCCTGTTTTTCCACAAAAAATTTAAATTTTTTAGTCTTAATATCTAATTTATTGTTCATATATAAAAATAAAAAAAAATTTGTGTGTAGAAAAATGTTAAAATATAAATAGTTAGTTGGATAAAAAAAAATAATAATAAATAAAAAATAGTTGACACGAATGTAGGCTTTCTGTTGGTGAGAACGAGAAGTAAATTTTGACCCGACCGAATTTATATCTTAGCTTTTTCCTTAACGTAAATAGATTGATTTTGCTAATCTTTTATACAAGGAGCTATAAAATGCTAGTCTAGCTTGAAAAGGTCAAGACTTTGCAAGTTCCCATAATTGATTTTAAATATGCGAAGTTCGATTTATTAGAGTTGAGATTGTTGCCAGTCAATGTGACTTGTTAAAGTGCCGATCTTAATTCACTAGACTAAATATTCACGAGTTTCTTTATTAAAAATTTTAAATTGTGAAGAACAAGAGATGATAGAGTAGAGTATAAGTTTTGATGCTAAACATAGAATAGTTGGATTTCTTTAAGACTCATAAATGTTAATTGTGGCTTTTTCTCCCATTAGCTTGTTTCACCTTTATATATAATTGTTTAATAAATAGAGTTGTGCTGTTTTTTGGTTAATAATTAGTTAATAGAAGTTTTCTTTAGTTACTTTGTGATTAAGATGAGTACACATTAGGAATACTTAATTTGGCATACTATATGTATCACAATAATTAAATTGCTTTGCTTATCCCTAAAAGACTTAGGGTAGTTATGGGTATAAGATAGAATTAATAAGTGAAATTATAGCCTTATTCATTCCTTAAAGAGCCTTAGGGTATATGGAATGGATATTGTTGCTTAATTTTTGTCTTTGTTTGATACATAATGACGCATATAGGGTTATATTTGCAAATAAGATCTGGTCCATTTATGTTTAAAGAGCCATAGGGTATAGGGACATGAACGGTATCTTGCTTAAAGTAACCTAATAAAAGCCAAATTTTGGTCGCCTCGATGTGAACTTTAATCTTGATTGCATTTGATCTTTTGAAAAGGGCTAGGAGCTAATTATTGCGACTTTACCGTTACGCTTTATTTTTGGAATTAATAAGTATCGAAATAAAAGTCTTAAAGAGCCTTCGGGTATATGACTTAAATAAAATATCGAGATACAAAATTAGGAATAAGGGAGGAAAAGTAAGTACACAATTAGCTTTTATGAGTAGTGTTAGCATCATAACTTGTATTTTACAAATGATCTTGTTTTTAAGCTTGGCTGGAGAGGTGAAAGTCTAGGGACGGTCGAATTTATACATTTGGAAAGTCTTTTTTTGTGCTCTTTTGTTCTAGTGATCCTCCGAATAAGTTTGATCATTGTATATGAAAGCTTTAACATTATGTCACACATGAATAAGTTGTAAGTTGTAAATTAGGAAAATTTAAAAAAAAAATAAAAAAATAAAAAAGTAAATAATAATAATAATAATAATAATTAATTAAAAAAAATAAAAAAATGGGTAAAACGGGGGTGCTTGCGAATTTAAATGATTTTTGAACATTTTAATGGACCTTTTCTGTTCTTGTTTGATTGTGAGGGGTTATAAGTTAAAGAGGATAAAATTATTTATTTCCGGGTTTGTTTTAATTACATTGCGTGTGGGACCAGCAATAGTTTAATGTGGGAGAATTTGATAATTGCTAAAACATACATCTTTTATAACCCGGAAAACACTATTAATTGGACTAAAAATACTAAAATACGTTTAATTATATTGCAAATATATTTGTTTGGTATTTTTTATCTCTTGCAGGTAAAATGATTGAAAACGGTGCAAAAACATGTAATTATCGGGCTCAATTTAGAGTCAAGTTTAATTATTACTCAATAGCTAGTTGAAGTCGTGTGAAAAAGTTCCACAGACTTACAGTACGAAAAGAGAATGGTAAAAAACGAGTTCGCAAAACAGATGCCTTCGGATCTTATTGGGTCCTGACCGTATCCCATATTATGGACGGGGACCGGCCCGAAAAAAAGCTTAAGCAATTATAAGCACAAAATGAAATAAATCTTATTTATATTATAGGAGGGTGACATTGGCATGACGTTAGGGTCACATGACCCATAATTAAATCAAAAGGAGTCATGTGCGATTCCACTACAAGGATTGGACGAATCACAAGCCTCCACGTGGTGGGCTATTTCATTACTAAAATTTGCATTTCAATTTGTAAGCAAATATGATCCAACAGTGAGAATTAGTGCGTTTGTTGTAAGCAAAGAGGTAGTCCACGTGTCACTCAACAACTGGCTGGATTATTTATGCAAACTTGATGATCCGAGGTCTCCCACAATACAACCAATGATTGGCTAATAATGCACTAATCATTGGATGGAAATTTACAAGACCGCCCCCATAATTTGGCTATACAAGCACACGATGCAACCATTTTTTGAATTATTAGTTTTAGAGTATGTTTAGTTTTCTCTAAAATAAATTAGTTTTAGCTTATTTCTTGTAATAGATTAGTGTTTTGTAAACAACTTATTTTTAAGTTTATTGTTCCGGCTTGTTAAAGTATTCTTGCTTAATGAAGATTAAAGTTTTGGGTGTCATTTAGCTTATTCTCTCTTTCTTTTCTTCTAGTGTTTCGACCATAAGCTTATCTTATCAGCTTATTTCTACTACTTATTTATTCGGCTTATAAAAGAAAAAGTTGGAAATCAAATAAGCTTACATATCTTATTCGATCAAATTCTTATTTCTTTTATAAGATTCGGAATTAAATAAGTATTCAAATAAGTTTTTAGTTTTAGCTTATTTTCAAATAAATTTAGCTTACTTCTGATTTTTCTCAGCTTTTTTTTTCAAAGTCGAATAAGCCTTTCTATTGCTTAATCGATATAGATCTAAGCTCATAGATTATTGTTGGACCATGTATTATGGCTTTTGCCACTTGTTTAGGTCAACGTTTTAGGAAATGTTGGAACATTATTTGTTTGAGTAGAATTTATAATTGGGCTTACATGGTTAGTTTAACTTGGGCCATTTAAATCGAATTGGGGTCACGACTGTTTGCAAAATCAAATCTGGCTTGAGTTTGAATTTTTGGATTGAGCTTGCAAGTATAATGTAGAAAATGTATTTAGTGATATATAATGTTACTATTAACACTTTCATTTGTTTTGCTATTTTTAACTTTGATAACCGGTCTACTCATGAGGCGTGGAGCTTATGGGTTTAATAAGCTAGATAGAATTTGATTATTTTCTTTAGCTTATTAAATCGGGTGGTATTCGTTTATTTGCGGGTCTTCAATTCGGTTCCATTTTTTTATCCTTTTTCAATTAATTAGTATAGCTTATTATTTTTTTTATTTTTTTTTGTTCCATTATATATTTGCGTATTTAATTTTTGCCATGCTTAGTGTAGATTTATTTTTGTCGTTAAATGCATCTGTTGTTAAATTGGTATTTCATTATGAGTGGCAGTAAAATAACTTGTGTTTGCTAAAAAAGGTTGATTTGTGATTTGAATTAAGTTGCGGTTTTATAAAAGGTTTAAAAATTAATGTCATTAGACATTATTTCAATTTAATTACAGTCATTTTACTTTTAATGCAACTTAAATACTTGTCATTTATTTTAAAAAAGCATTTTACTTTACTTGTCATTTAATTTCTTGAAACTTGTTTTCTAAGGATTTTTAATTCGTTTAAACCTGGAGCCCGAACTTATGAACAGTTTCAGGTCATTAGCACAAACATATTTGTCATTTATATCTTTTAGATCAATTTTAGTTTAATCTTTTAGTTTTTAATCTTAGAATTAATATTAGTTTAATTTTTAGTATAAAAATAGTTTAAAACCAAAACAAAAAACTTAAATGACAATCAAGCTCGATTTATAACTTGAGCGTAGATTTCCATTCACCTTTCGCCGAGGAAAACAATACCCGTGTTGATTACTTATTATTCTTTCCTAAGAATAATTTGTATGATACTTTGCTGACGGTATACGTATATGTACTTTATAAATACTTTTATATTTATATATTTGAGGTTTATGTTGATAAACGCGTCTGTGAAACGAATTATCAAAATGGCGCCGCTGCCGGGGAGAGGTGTAGCGATTTTTACGGGATTGTTAGTGTTCGAGCCTTGAAGATCCTTTCTTCGGAATGTTTATTTTCGTTCTTTAAAAAATATATATATATATATATAAAAATCCAAAAATATTTTTCTTCTTATTTTTATTTTTATTTTTATCCTCTTTTATAAATATTAAAAAAAAATATACCAAAAATATTTTTCTTTCTTTTCTTATGTATTATTTCAAAATCTAAAAATATTATTCTTTACCCTCTTATCCGTTTAATTCTTTTTTCTTATCCTCTATATTGTTTAATTTTTATGACGTCATTCAACCAACGCGAGTGTGGGGGGTGTGGACAACCATGTGATGACTTCTATTGTTATCTATATACGTGCCAACATTGTGGTGTTAATCTTCTAGATGAAACTTGTTTAAATTGCACTTATGGCGATGGAAAGCCAGTCACTTGTTGTGGTTGTGAAGGCCCGTTAAAAGGTGGATTTTGTTCGTTTTGCGCATCGAGAAATGAAAATTCATTCGCTTATGATTCAAATTCGAATTATTTCAATAATGATCAAATTTTTTCCGACTACACTCCACAACCCCAGAACGAGACATACTTGTGCGAGTTATGTGGAAACAATTCTCATTATGGCTATGATTATCTACCACGATTCTCGCTGCTTTTGATTTTATTTCAGTGACTTAATAACACTCCAAACAAATAGAAACCATGACTCCTACTTATACTAGAAAACTTCCTGGAAATTAGGTAACAAACTAACAGCCAACGTTATTCATGCTAAGAAAATGGGAAAGTGGCCAACATGGCCTATGACTCTTTCAATCAATTAAATAAAAGTAGAAAATAAATAAATACTTCAAAAATTCTAGATTAATACTTCAATAATTTCCCCCTTAATCCAGAATTTAGCAATTCTTTCACTCCAAGCAAACTCCTCATGTCTTCGAACTGATGCTTCGCCATGGATTTTGTGAGAATGTCAGCCCTTTGTTCTTTACTACACATATGTTGCACCGTGATTTCTCCTTTCTCGACACACTCTCAGATGAAATGGAACTTAGTGTCGATGTGCTTACTCCTTCCATGGAAAACCGGATTCTTCGCCAAGTCTAGAGCTGATTTGTTGTCGATGAACAGCACCGGTGGCTTTATCTCTCTCCCCGTTATCTCGCTTAACAAATGTTTGATCCAAATCGCTTGACAAGTTGCTGTAGTAGCTGCCATGAACTCCGCTTCGCATGAAGAGAGAGCTACACAACGCTGCTTTTGCGAACCCCGTGTTACCAGATTATTGTTAAGATAAAAGACCATACCTCCAGTACTTCTTTGATCATTAACATCTCTTTCAAAATCGCTATCCGTATATCCGATGATGATATCTTCTCCACTGCCTTTAGTATATACAATACCATATATAATTAACGGTTCCCTTTACGTATCTGAGGATGTGCTTTACTGCTTTCAAATGTTGGGCTGTGGGTTTCTCCATGAACCTGTTTACGAGCCCGACTGCATACGAAATATCTGGTCGGGTATGGGTTAAATACCTCAATGCCCCGACAATGCTCCTGAACTTCGTTGGATCAACTGGCTCTCCAGCTTCATCTTTTGTTAACTCGATATTTACAAGCATTACAATCCTCCAAACCTGTTTTCTTCAAAATTGTTTTCACATACGCTGCTTGCTTCAAAGTGATGCGGTCTTCATATTGACTAACTTCAATACCAAGATAGTATGATAATAATCCCATATCACTCATCTCGAATTCTTTGTTCATTTGCTCCTTGAAGTATCTGATTTCACCGCTGCAACTTCCCGTGACGATTAAATCATCGACATACACCCCAATAATAAGAATCTTTCCAGCCTTGTTTCTTGTGTAGACAGCGTACTCTTGCTGGCATCTCTTGAACCCAAGCTGTTTTAAACATCTATCCAGCCTCGAATTCCAAGCTCTTGGGGCTTGGCGAAGCCCGTAGAGTGCCTTGCTCAATTTGTAGACTTTTCCCGGTTGATCCTTTTTTTCATAACCCTCGGGTTGGACAACATACACCTCATCTTCAAGTTCCCCATTGAGGAATGCAGATTTAACGTCAAGGTGGTGTATAAACCACCCATTCTTACTTGAAAGAGCAAGCAAAATACGTACCGTTTCGATTCTCGCCACTGGAGCATACACCTCGTCGAAATCAATCCTGACTTTTTGCACGTAGCCTTTTGCTACCAACCGCGCCTTGTGCTTAATTACCGCTCCAGTTGGATCCTTCTTCACCTTGTAAACCCACTTGAGCCCTATTGCTTTCCGTCCCGGTGGGAGTTCAACTAGAGTCCAAGTGTTGTTTCTTTCGATTGAATCAAGTTCAGTCTTCATTGCCTTTTTCCACTCTTCATGTTTACAGGCCATAGAGTATGAAGTAGGCTCTTCACCATCATTCAGTAACAAAACTTCATTAGTTTCATCATACAAATCAGTAAGTGTACGATACCTTTTCGGAGCTCCGCCTTCGGTTGAACTTGAGATTGAGCCTGCCGATCCAACTGAACTAATCGAAGTTACAAGTTCATCTTCCGAGTTTGTTTCGTAGTGTTCATCAGTTGAGCCGGAAATTCTAGTCCTGTTTGAGACTCCATATCGTCATCTTCACGATCATCTTGTGGGATAAACCCTTCGAGTGTGGGGTTGCACCTGAAGTTCCCTTGAACTTCTCTGACTTGCCCTATTGCCATGGTCTGTCTTCATAAAAAAAACATCTCTGCTGACCCGTATACTTCCCGTATCCGGATCAAATAATCTATAAGCCTTCGTCCCTGTTTCAACTCCAAGATGGACCAGTAATTTGCTCCTGTTGTCAAGTTTCTGTAGGTGGCCACTTACTACTTCCACGTGGGCTACACAACCAAACACCCTTATGTGACCAATACTTAGGTTTCATTTGTTTTTTCAGACGTTTTACCTCTTCATCTTCAAACCATGTCTGCAAAAGAAGAGGTGCATCTAAGCTCTTTATTTACAAAGAATAAGACCATTTGTTTTTTTAGAAGAAGAGGGTTGGTGTTAGAAGAAGAGAGAAGAAGAGGGTTTGTATTAGAAGAAGATAGAAGAAGAGGTTAGAAGTGAAAATTTTTGTCTTAATTCTTGAAGAGGTTAGAAGAGCTTTTTACCACTTTTCTCTGCAAAAAAACAAACAAAAAAGCTCTTCCCGCTTCAGACAAAAGAGGTGAGAAGAGGCTAGAAGAGGTGAAATTGAAAAAACAAACAAAGCCTTAGTTTACAACCAGTCCACATTTGATAGGGTGTTGAGTTGTGAAGAGCTTTTGTGGTCACCCTATTTAGGACATAAACAACATTTCTCACAGCTTCGCCTCCCCCATAAACAATCTGGTACTTTCATCCCTTTCATAGTACTTCTTGCCATCTCCATTACGGTTCGGTTTCGTCTCTCTATAATGCCATTTTGTTGAGGTGAGTATGGAGCAGTGTAATGTCGTTTCAGCCCAGTTTCTTCACAATAAGATGAGAACTCCTTTGAGAGGAATTCCCTACCAAGATCCGTCTGGAACAACGTTACTCGATTACCTGTTTCAGCCTCAACTTATACTCCAAACTTTTTAAACATGATGAGTGCTTGATCCTTTGTTTTCAAAAAATAAACCTACATAACTCTAGTGTAATCATCAACACGTAGAAGAAGGTACCTATTCCCAGCAGGTGTAGGAGGTGAGATTAGACCATAAAGATCTCCATGAACCAATTCAAGTCTCCTGGTTGACATGAAATTCGAGTGCGTTGGAAATGACTTTCGAGCCTGCTTGCCTTCTAAGCACCCTTCGCATAGACCATTTTGAATAGTGATATTTGGTAGCCCTTGAACCATCTCCTTATCTGACATCAACTTTAGTGCAGCGTAGTTTACGTGACCCATGCGAGTGTGCCACAACTTTACTTCCTCGTCACTTTTCCCAAGCAAGCATCTCGACTTCACTTCTTCGAGTTGGATTTTGTAAAGCCGATTTGGTGACCGCCTTACCTTCATTAGCAGCTTTCCTTTGACATCGTGAACCTACAAGAATGAACCATGCATAATTATTTGATCACCACCTTCTGCTAACTACCCCAAACTTATAATATTGCTGCACAACCTTGGTATAAAATACACTTCTTGCAAAAGACGGTGCTCTCCATTCTTACATTTAAATAATATTAAACCTTTTCCTTCGATACGCACCTTAGAGCCGTCTCCAAATTTCACCGACCCCTGTATGGAACGATCAAGTTCTCAAAACTTATCTTTGTAACCAGTCATATGGTTACTGGCTTCGTTATCCAGGTACCATAGACTTGTATCACCGCCCACGTCCGTTGCTGACTTTAGTCGCGGATTTACATTCTCCTCATTCAAGAACACTTCTTGGACCCTATCATCTTCATCAAATGTAGACAGTAACAATCATGGGCGGAGACAAAGGGGGGGCCCAAGGGGCAAGTGCCCCCCTAGCGAAAAAATTTGTAGTGTAAATTTTCGAAAATATCTGATTTTTTTTCATAATTTGCCCCTCCTAAGAATCATTTTGTAGTGTAGTTATTAAAACATATCAAAGTGTGCCCCCTCGAGCTAAACTTTTTGGCTCCGCCCCTGGTAACAATGCAGGTTCACCATCGTTGTTTTCTTGAGTCAAGTTGGCTTCTTGGTTTCGTTCCCGATGTGGATTTCGACATTCAGCAGCGTAATGCCCATATTGTTGGCAGTTGTAACATTGCACTTTGCTTTTATTGTGGTTTTTATCAGACCCACGATACCCATCTCACTGCTGGTTACCACCTCCTCTACCACGACCACCTCGGTTTCCTGACCAGTTACCTCTTCCACGGCCTCTTCATCGGCCACGTGAGTTGGATGAACTTCCCCTAGAATTCTTATTTCCAGACTTTGAATCATCTTCACTTTGTTTCTTGTTTCTTTCGGACCATTCTTGGTGAGTTAGCAATAAATTTTTCTCATCAGCTTCGACATGTCCTTTGATCCTCTCTTCGTGCGTTTTCAGCCTGCCCACAACTTCTTTAACCGACATGTGATCGAGATCTCCAAACTGCTCAATTATTGAAGCAATTTGCAGGAACTTGGACGGTACCGCTCGTAATAGCTTCTTCACTACGTATGTCTCCTCGATCTTATCTCATATGTCTCGTATGTTGCTAACAACATTACTTAATTTTGTAGCAAACTCATCGACCGACTCCGTTTCTTTCATACTTAATACCTCAAGTTCAGCCTTCAAGGTCTGTACTCTCGCCGTCTTTACCCTGTCAGCCCCCATATACATAGTCTTCAACGTGGTCCAGGTTTCCTTTGTCGTTTCCTTCTCAGCCAACGACAACAATATATCCTCTGGAATCCCTTGATAGATAGCCGCCAAAGCCATCTTATCCATCTTCACATCAACCGCATCACCAGTTTTTTTAGGCTCGACAGCTTCCCAGACACCTTGAGCCTGCATGAACACCTTCATCTTAATTGCCCATGCAGCGTAGTTACTTCTTGACAGCATAGGGTAGTGCAGTGTAATCTGCCCTTCCTTGTCGGTTTTGTTAGTTATTTGCTCTGATCGTGGTTTGTATCTTGGCATGATACCAAATGTTGGAATCAGGTCCCTTCAAATGGGTTACGAACTGTGGAAATAGCAAAAAACAAAGAGAATATTTGGAAGAGAGATGGGGCAATTGATGTTACATAATTAATGAATTGATGTTACATAATTGATGTTGCATAATTAATGAATTGATGTTACTTGTTTCACCAAGTATTAGGGTTAGGGTGCCTATATAAACACCCATATGGAGAGGTGAAATACACACAATAATCCCTAAACTCTATCACTCCTTTGTCCTACATTCGACCCCATAACCTTGGGTTGATCGGATCGAATCATTCGTTTAAACGCTACGTGTTATCAAGCTAGTGATTGGTTAACTTGATACATAGCGTGTGTACAAGATCGTGATACAATCTTCCTTTAGATTGTTCTTGGATTGTTTTCGTATAAACCCTAATTAGGGTTCTTGGAGATAATCCCTAAGCAATTTGATTCTTGTTCGGGCTAGAATCAAAAGGTATGTAACCATAATTCAGTTAATTATTCAAACATGTTATTTGATCCTTTATTTGCTTCCGCTATTCTATGCTTTGATGTTATGGTTTAATATAATTGTTATGAAAGTATAAAACCATCATTGAGGAATGCATATTTAACGTTCAGGTGGTGTATAAACCATCCATTCTTACTTGAAAGAGTAAGCAAAATACGAACCGTTTCGATTCTCGCCACCGGAGCATACACCTCGTCGAAATCAATCTAAGCTTTTTGCACGTAGCCTTTTGCTACCAACCGCGCCTTGTGCTTAATTACCGCTCCAGTTGGATCCTTCTTCACCTTGTAAACCCACTTGAGCCCTATTGCTTTCCGTCCCGGTGGGAGTTCAACTAGAGTCCAAGTGTTGTTTCTTTCGATTGAATCAAGTTCAGTCTTCATTGCTTTTTTCCACTCATCACGTTTACAGGCCATAGAGTATGAAGTAGGATCTTCACCATCATTCAGTAACAAAACCTCATTAGTTTCATCATGCAATTCAGTAAGTGTACGATACCTTTTTGGAGCTCCGCCTTCGGTTAAACTTGAGATTGAGCCTGTCTATCCATCTGAACTAATCGGAGTTACAGATTCATCTTCTGAGTTTGTTTTGTAGTGTTCATCAGTACCTTAAGCCAGAAATTCCAGTCACGTTTGAGACTCCATATTGTCATCTTCACGATCATCTTGTGGGATAAACCCTTCGATTGTGAGGGTTGCACCTGGAGTTCCCTTGAACTTCTCTGACTTTCCCCATTGCCATGGTCTTTCTTCATCAAAAAAAACATCTCTGCTGACCCGTATAATTCCCGTATCCGGATCAAATAATCTATAAGCTTCGTCCCTATTTCAACTCCAAGATGGACCAGTAATTTGCTCCTGCTGTCAAGTTTCTGTAGTTGGCCACTTACTACTTTCACGTGGGCTACACAACCAAACACCCTTATGTGACCAATGCTTGGTTTACAACCAGTCCACATTTGATAGGGTGTTGAGTTGTGGAGAGCTTTTGTGGTCACCCTATTTAGGACATAAACAACATTTCTTACAGCTTCCCCCCATAAACAATCTGGTACTTTCATCCCTTTTATTGTACTTCTTGCCATCTCTATTACGGTTCGGTTTCATCTTTCTATAATGCCATTTTGTTGAGGCGAGTAAGGAGCAGTGTAATGTCGTTTCAGCCTGGTTTCTTCACAATAAGATGAGAACTCCTTTGAGAGGAATTCCCCGCCACGATCCGTCTGGAATAACGTTACTCGATCACCTATTTCAGCCTCAACTTCTACTCGAAACTTTTTAAACATGTTGAGTGCTTGATCCTTTGTTTTCAAAAAATAAACCCACATAACTCTAGTGTAATCATCAACAAGTAGAAGAAAGTACCTACTCCCAGCAGGTGTAGGAGGTGTGATTGGACCATAAAGATCTCCATGAGCCAATTCAAGTCTCCTGGTCGACATGAAATTCGAGTGCGTTGGAAATGTCTTTCGAGCCTGCTTGCCTTCTAAACACCCTTCGCATAGACCATTTTGATTAGTGATCTTTTGTAGCCCTTGAACCATCTCCTTATCGGACATCAACTTTAGTGCAGCGTAGTTTACATGACCCATACGAGTGTGCCACAACTTTACTTCCTCATCACTTTTCTAAAGCAAGCATCTCGACTTCACTTCTTCGAGTTGGATTTCGTAAAGCCGATTTGGTGACCGCCTTACCTTCATCAGTAACTTTCCTTTGACATCGTGAACCCACAAGAACGAACCATGCATAATTATTTGATCACCACCCTCTGCTAATTGCCCCAAACTTATAATATTGCTGCACAACCTTGGTATAAAGTACACTTCTTGCAAAAGATGGTGCTCTCCATTCTTACATTCGAATAATATTGAACCTTTTCCTTCGATACCCACCTTAGAGCCGTCTCTAAATTTCACCGATCCCTGTATAGAACGGTTAAGTTCTCGAAACTTATCTTTGTGGTCATATGGTTACTGGCTCCGTTATCCAGGTACCATAGACTTGTATCACCGCCCACGTACATTGCTGACTTTAGTCGCGGGTTTACATTCTCCTCATTCAAGAACACTTCTTTGACCCTATTATCTTTATCAAATGTAGATAGTAACAATGCAGGTTCACCATCGTTGTTTTCTTGTGTCAAGTTGGCTTCTTGGTTTCTTTCCCGACGTGGATTAGGACATTCAGCAGCGTAATGCCCATATTGTTGGCATTGCACTTTGCTTTTATCGTGGTTTTTATCAGACCCACGATACCCATCTCGCTGCTAGTTACCACCTCCTCTACCACGACCACCTCGGTTTCCTGACCCATTACCTCTTCCACGGCCTCTTCCTCGGCCATGTGAGTAGGATGAACTTCCCCTATAATTCTTATTTCCATACTTTGAATCATCTTCACTTTGTTTCTTTTTTCTTTTAGACCATTCTTGGTGAGTTAGCAATAACTTTTTCTCATCAGGTTCGACATGTCCTTTGATCTTTTCCTCGTGCGTTTTAGCCTGCCTACAACCTCTTCAACCGACATATGATTGAGATCCCCAAACTGCTCAATTGTTGAAGCAATTTGAAGGAACTTGGACAGTACGCTCGTAATAGCTTCTTCACTACGTATGTCTCCTCGATCTTTTCTCCTAGGGCTCGTATGTTGCTAACAACATTACTTAATTTTGTAGCAAACTCATCGACCGACTCCGTTTCTTTCATACTTAATACCTCAAATTCAGCCTTTAAGGTCTGTACTCTTGTCGTCTTTACCCTGTCAGCCTCCATATACATAGTCTTCAACGTGGTCCAGGTTTCCTTTGCCGTTTCCTTCTCAGCCAATGACAACAACATATCCTCTGGAATCCCTTAATAGATAGCGGCCAAAGCCATCTTATCCATCTTCACATCAACCGCATCACCAATTTTTTATGCTCGACAGCTTCCCAGACACCTTAAGCCTGCATGAACACCTTCATCTTAATTGCCCATGCAGCGTAGTTACTTCTTGACAACATAGGGTAGTGCAGTGTAATCTACCCTTCCTTGTCGGTTTTTTTAGATATTTGCTCTGATCGTGGTTGGTATTTTGGCATAAGCAAGGCTCTGATACCAAATGTTGGAATCAGGTCCCTTCAAATAGGTTACAAACTATAAAAAAACAAAGTGAAAAATTGGAAGAGAGATGGGGCAATTTTCTGATTTTATTCCAGTGACTCCATGATACACTTACAATTAGAAACCATGACTCCTACTTATACTAGAAAAATTCCTGGAAATAAGGTAACAAAACTAAGTGCCAACGTTATTCATGCTAAGATGATGGGAAAGTGGCCAACAAGGCCTATGATTTTTTAACTACTTTAATAAAAGTAACAAGTAAATAAATACTTTTAAAAATTCTAGATTAATACTTCAATAGCATTAACAGTTAACTTTTAGAGTTGAAGATTTTGATTTCTTTCAGTTAATGCCACTTATCTGTATCATACATCTTCCGTGAACTCCACCTCCATGGGTGAGCTACAATACAAGGTTTGCTTTTAGCTTATGTATGATAAGTAAACAAACACCACTCATTTCTTGTCACACGAGTGTCTCACTGGTGTATTTTTTTGTAGATACACATTTAAACGTGACATATCTAGTCGGATAGATTGTGGATGCTTGATCAAATTTGCAGATTTTGGTAGCATATGCAACAGCCAAATTACTAGTTTTTGATAGACTTACTCGTGTCCTTAACGTTAACTTGTATGTCATAGAACATGTTTAGTGCTACATGCTATTTATTATCCTGGGTATAATTTGTTAGTGTTTAGTAGAATATTCAATATAGAATGTATATCGTTTAGTACATTTATGATTCTTGAATAAATCGTGTATTGGTTCCTATATTTTATGTGCGTAAATTATGTAAAGTGGTTTATATAGTATATTGGTATGTACCAATATGGTATATTGGCATTTACATATCTATACAGGCGGAAGCTGTATTTGTATCGGTTCCTTATTTCTAGTAGTATTTAGCTTATGGGAAACTGTCATTAAAAATCCGTGGGAAATTTGAGAAAAATCTTAGTCTATTAAAACTGTGGGAAATCTGTTGAAAAATATTCGTGGGAAATCTGTTGAAAAATATCCGTGGGAAATATGTGGAAAATGGTTGCCGAAAAATGTGGGAATCAATCAAAAAATATTCGTGAGAAATCTGTGGGAAATCAAACCCACGGATTATCCACGGTAATATCCGTGGGAAATAGTCAACGTTCAGTGGGAAAATCAGTGGGAAAATATTTACCCACGAGGGATTTTGCATCGGAATAATTCCGTGGGAAATCCGTGGATAAGGGCCCTTACCCACGGGATTTCCTACGGATTTTACCATGGAACAACCAGTTTGTGTAGTAACCATTTACATTTTTTCACATACATGTTTATCTGGTCACTAAAATAGCAGAAGCACACATCGAAACACTACTTTTATCAGCCTCGATCACTATTTTCAACAGGTGATTATCGAATTCTGTGAAATAAATATCACAAGTAGCCCTCATACGAGCAATGTCTTCTTCATCATGAATCTGATACTCACTAGCAATATTTTCAACAGGTGATTATCGAAGACGTGGTGATACCTTTAGACGCCTTAACATATGTCCTTGCTAATGTTAAATCTGTACCCAAAAATGATGAGACATATTAGGCCAAACTACCAGCTTTGGGAGCGTTTCTTAAGACAAAATACCTCAATGTCTCATACTACAGTCTATAAGCAATCCAATAGTCCATATATATGTATGATATATAAAACACAATTTCAATAAGAAATCCAAAACAACCCCTATAAAAGCTAAGCATATTCAATAAGCAAACTATCTGCAATAGCATGTTAAGCTCAATTAAACACCAACACACATCGGATAAAAATATTAATAAGTTAAAAAAATGTTTATACTAAAGATTATAATTAACATAAAATGCAATGTATATTAGTTATCAACTTAAATCTCCATCATTTAGATTGGATTATCAGATTTGGACATAAAATAGATGAAGAGTACACTAGAAATTAAACAAAAACAATGAGAGATCTACCTTTGCTTGGTCAACATATAACCCAAATTTACACTAAAAGACTAATTTCCTTCAAGCATTCCATCGAGCACTTGGTGGGCATCATAAACCTGTAAGATCTAAATATGAGAAAATGATATTAATTATTCAATATGTATAACTGAAATAGTTTATTTTCACCAATTCCATTGGTTAGATGAAGGATTAGGGATTAAACCTAAGTGTAAGGGGGTGTTTGTTTCGGTTGATAAAGGGCTTATATTTCATAAGCTCTAATTTTCGAGCCGAAGTCGAATAGAATTCAAGTCTTATGTTATATTTCAATTTTTGTTTCTTTAAGAAAACACATCTTTACAAATAAATTGAGCTTTTCGATTCGAGCTCAAGCCGAATTCAAACTTACTCTAGCTTGGCGAACAGGAGCAAGAGGTCTCTGGATGCTCATATTGGACTTGAACCCGAAGAACATCTAAGAGGGTAAAGCTTTGGTAGTATCTTGTCGAAGGAACATATAACATTCGTGTTAGTGCGACATAAAGACGATATTTTTGTGGGAAATCTGTGGGTATTTACACACGTATTTCCCACGGATTTATCAACTTGGTGGGTAATCTGTGGGAAATTACCCATGACTTTCCCACGGACATAATCGTTTTCTTTTACTTTTACGATATGGTTACACGTTCAGGCGTATACAAGTTCGTATACTTACATACAAAACATCTATCGATACAATGAATGTCATAAACGGACATGTGGAACACACACGTGTAGATATTCATACATACGTAATGATTTGTTACACAAAAGGTTATACCTAAACCAACACGTACACTTGCGATACTCACATGAATAGTTACGTTAATAAACAAACACATATAATATGAAACTAAAAACACATATATAGGCATACTAAGTAACGTGGGAATGTGTAAGTAGGCAGAAACGTAAAGACGATATTTTTGTGGGAAATCTGTGGGTATTTACACACGTATTTCCCACGGATTTATCAACTTGGTGGGTAATCTGTGGGAAATTACCCACGACTTTCCCACGGACATAATCGTTTTCTTTTACTTTTACGATATGGTTACACGTTCAGGCGTATACAAGTTCGTATACTTACATACAAAACATCTATCGATACAATGAATGTCATAAACGGACATGTGGAACACACACGTGTAGATATTCATACATACGTAATGATTTGTTACACAAAAGGTTATACCTAAACCAACACGTACACTTGCGATACTCACATGAATAGTTACGTTAATAAACAAACACATATAATATGAAACTAAAAACACATATATAGGCATACTAAGTAACGTGGGAATGTGTAAGTAGGCAGAAACGTAAAGACGATATTTTTGTGGGAAATCTGTGGGTATTTACACACGTATTTCCCACGGATTTATCAACTTGGTGGGTAATCTGTGGGAAATTACCCACGACTTTCCCACGGACATAATCGTTTTCTTTTACTTTTACGATATGGTTACACGTTCAGGCGTATACAAGTTCGTATACTTACATACAAAACATCTATCGATACAATGAATGTCATAAACGGACATGTGGAACACACACATGTAGATATTCATACATACGTAATGATTTGTTACACAAAAGGTAATACCTAAACCATACTCACATGAATAGTTACATTAATAAACAAACACATATAATATGAAACTAAAAACACATATATAGGCACACTAAGTAACGTGGGAATGTGTAAGTAGGCAAAAACGTAAAGACGATATTTTTGTGGGAAATCTGTGAGTATTTACACACGTATTTCCCACGGATTTATCAACTTGGTGGGTAATCTGTGGGAAATTACCCACGACTTTCCCACGGACATAATCATTTTCTTTTACTTTTACGATATGGTTACACGTTCAGGCGTATACAAGTTCGTATACTTACATACAAAACATTATTATCTAATAGTTGCTTTATTAGATAATACCGTGTGAAATCCATGATTAATGTAGATAAAATTTGCCACATAACTGTAGCCGTGGAAAATATGTGTGAAATTTGCCAGAATTTTTCCACGGATGTCGAATCAACAAGAATAGTGGAAAATGTGTGGGAAATTTGCCACGGATTTCACACGGATTTCACACGAAAACTTGGTCAACACTTTAGTGTGTAAATAGTGGAAAATCCGTGGGAAATTTGCCACATATTTCCCACTGAAATTTTGTCACCAATTCGGTGGGTAATTTGTGGGTATTCCGTGGGAAATTTCACACGAGATTTTTTCCGTGGGAAAAAGTCCGTGGGTAAAAGCTGTTTTTGTAGTAGTGAGGTTGTTTGGGGGAGATGGCAAAGGCTCATTCTACCTAAAGCTTACGTCAACAGTTTGATTCTTATTAAAGTTATCATCCTCGTCAAGATCATTTTTTTTTATTGCATTTAACGGTGAATAACCTCTTAACTAAACTACTTCTATTGTTATGGAAAAAAAAGAAGACGACGGAAACTAAAACTGCAACTACAATTAAGTCGGTTTCTTATGAACATGAAAACCGACCTGGGACGTAACTAGGGGTCTAGCCATTGGTGCCTTGGTGGTAGTTGTTTGTTGTGGGAGTTGGTGTTCTTCCGGGGTTACTCCTTGTCGTTGTGTGTGGGCTTGCTTCTTAATGTGCCATTAGCAGGAGCGCTTCAGAAATTTCAGTTACAATTTATGAGGGCCCAAGACAAGAGACTGAAGTCCACTTCATAGATCCTAAACAAAATGAAGATCATCAAGTTACAGTCATGGTAAAATAAGTTTAAAAAAGGGTAAAAGTTAGCCACCTACTTTCAAAATTTTACCGACTCGAAAACACTTATTTTTTTATTACCAATAACACCCACGTACTTTCAAATTTTGTTCCGACATGAAACACATTATATATTGTTAGTAAATAATATGACAACGTTAGTCCATTTAGCCAACGAACATTTGCAACGTCAGTGCTTTATACTGATGACCGACTTTAATTAACTAAAAATTTGGTTTTTTTTAGAAAAAAATATTTTTTAATTATTTTTAAAATTTATACATGTTTTTATACACACATTTTTAAACACTTTCATTCACCGAGATTCACAAGTTTGAAAGGGGATTTAAAGCATGTACTCATGTTGATAGTTTAGTTTCACCTCATTCCCCCATTGATTCCGAACAAATTGAGGAGTTGTCCTATTTCATGTGGAAGAATGGGAGCGAGTCAAGTGTAAGGGAAAACAACTTATAATTAAAATGTTTTCTAATACTTGTGAGCCTATTTAGTGATCTGATTTAGTTCAATTTGGTTTCTACTTTTAAATCATGCGATATTTAAACTTCTCGTTCCTATCCATCTTCTTTCTTTTAAAATGTTTATGGTATTGTCATTTGTTTGATGTTTATCTTTTCTAGAATTATCATTTATCAATGATGAAGATAATAGGGCTTGATCTTCTGATCTTTTCTGCTTTCCTTTAAAAAGAGATGTAAGCTACTGTTATGAATGCATAAATAGAGATGTAAGACTAAAGACTAAGACATGTGCATATCAATCAGAAGCAAACCAATTATATTATAACCTTGGCTACTGTTACGATGAATGCATACAAAATGTTGTATAAAGTTGAATGCATTTACAGTTTTACTTAAATGTTTCTTAGGAAGACAATTTCATGTTTAAGAGTTTTTAATTGATGATTGTGATTTGTGAGTAATATTATTTGGATTTTTTAATGTTTTATAATATTTTTTTGGATGACAATTTGTCATATACTAAAATATTATAAAACACATAAACGTTTCCCCGCCGTACCCGTTTCTTGAATTTTAGGATGTTGCCGTTTCCCGGTACCCGTACCTGTTCCCGTCCCCGTGCAACTTAGGGAGTCAGTTAATCTTAAACAAACGAATCATACACAATGGGATCCCTTTACTTTTGATATAGAATATACTTAGAATTGTACGTAATTAAGTATGGTGAGTGTGTTGGAAGAATGGCAAACGCTGTTTGCACTTGAAGCTTAGAACATGGGTTTGAGTGTGTTGTGGTTTGTGGGTATCTCCTTTGCATCAACATTCATAACTACGAAATAGATGTATATGATATGATTATATGATTAGACATGTTCTTATATAAACTTTTTAGATATTCATATCACTTTTGATTAATTTTACTAATATAATTTGATCATTATACAAGTAGTTGATTGATAAGCTAATGAAGTTATTATTTGGTCATGGGTTAAAGAAGACGGAAAGAAGATGCAGTTTTGAAAAGTACCGAGCCCAAACTTACATAATCCAAAGTTTTGTAAGAAGTTAACATAGGTGGAAAGTCAGTTTTTTTTATAACTGTCCGAAGTCTCGGATTGTACTTAAGTTCATCAAATTTGAACTATCGATTGAGCCGAAATCGAGTTTTTTTTACTCATCATACTTTCTACCAATAATTCTAAGAAGCCTCGCAAACATAATAATGAGTCCTACTAAGGGCCTTAGGTTTCTTTTTGTTTGTGAAAAAACATCGCAGGTTATGTTTATATAAACTTGAGAGGATAACAATCTTTAATTAAAACTAGGGGTGAGTAGAAAAACCGAATAAATCGAAAACTGAACCGACCGAAAACAAACGAACCGAACTAATAACCGAACCAAGTTTGCCAAAACCAAACCGAACCGAACTACTAATTCGGTTCTTAGATTGGATATGGTTTTGGCAATCAAAACCGAAAACCGAACCGAAAACCGAATTCATATAAATATATATATTTTTTATATATTATTTATATATATATATATATATATAAATACAAATAAACTTTTATCCTAATATAAAAAACACTTTTTATGCTTGTAATAATGTTTTTTTCTAAATAATTATGTAATTATTAAATTTAAAAAAAATAAATTGTGAAATTCGGGTTGTTCGGGTCTACCCGAGAACAGAACCGAATTCAAATACGGTTTTCAGTTCGGTTCGATTGAATCCTAGTTCGGTTCGGTTCGGTTTTCAGTTTGCCCCAAAAAAATAACCGAACAACCCCGAGAACCAAACCGATCAACACCCCTAATTAAAACGAGTATTATAACAATTTACAATAACAAATTGAGCCATTGGACTGGGCTACAAATTGGGCCCAATGGTAGATGAGCTGTAGTAATAGAGTCCATCCATAAACAATCAAAAAACGTTTAATACAGGACTACACTATCCAACCAAACACAACTTTACACTGTGTTCATGAGTTCTTTCATTAAAGAAAAGTAGAGAAAACATTTTCTCCCAAAATTGAAGGAAACACTTTACTTTAATAATCAACCAAATAAGACTAAGTTTCCTTCCATTTCCTTTTCTTTTCTTTCTTAAGTATTACTCGAGAACACAACATCTTATGTTTCATTTTCATTTTCTTTCTTAACTCTAAATCGAGAACACAGTGTTAGTTTTCTTTGTGTGTTTGTGTATTGACATTGCACTATTCTAATAACGTTCCCTTTGCGTTGTTAGCTTTACTCTCGTTTGAAAGCTCGCGGTAGTACGTCTAATGGTTGTTCTCTACTGTTAAAGTCCTAACTTGGAAGCGTTTGGTGTGATGACAATAGACTGTTGATGCTTGCTAAGAAGTTGTTGACACTCTCTCGAGCATCTCCAATAGCCGAAATAAAAGTTTGCTAGAATTTGTTTAGTGTGTAATCTTGTGGTTTGTGAAGTGATCGAGTTAATGAGAAAAAGAAACGTACTGTTAAGCTATACGTTAATCATGAAGGAATTAAACGTGACCATACCTATTAATTTTCAAGCTATTTTAAAAGAAGTATATTGTGTCCATAGACAAGCTCCTGGATTTCATTCTCATATTTTATGCTCATTGCAAGTTACCAAATTTTATAAAAATGCACTTTTGTATAGAGTAGGGATTTATAATAATAATAATGGAAATGTAGCATACTTTCAATAAAAATACTACTCGTATTATGTGAACAGGTTATACGGTATATGTGATCCATAATTTAATCGTGTAGTCCCTTTATTTTTTTTAGTTATTTTCATGTTTAGTATATTTAAAAACACACAATTGATTTGAGTGAGATGTAGGGGGAAATGGTAAAGGCTCCTTCAATGAGTTCGAGTCTTACTAAAGCCAAGCTATTTTCCACCTCATCTGATTTTTTTATTCAAAGAAGTGTAAAATGATTTTATTTAAAGAAAAGTAAGAAAATTGAGAGAAAACATTTTATTTTTAAATCAATTAAATTACATTTCTTTTTCATTTATTTTCCTTCTTAAGTAATACTTGAGAACACTATTTTCCTCTCCATCTGACTTTTTTTCTTTTTGTTTTAAATAGCTAGTCTTTAATGGTAGAGAAATGTAAAATGATTTCATTTAAAAAAAGTAAGAAAATTGAGAAGAAACATTTTATTGTAAAATGATTTCAGTCATTTTCCTTTCTTTATACTAAGGGTTCGGTTATCGGGTTGTCTGGTTCATTTTTTTTGTCAACCCAAAAACCGAACCGAACCGAACCGAAATAGAATTCAACCGAACTGAACCGAAAATCAACTTTAAATTCGATTCGGTCTTTGGGTTGACCCGAATAACCCGAATTATTAAAAAACAATTACATAATTATTTAGCAAAAAAAAATTATTTCAAACATAAAAAGGTTTTTTTTATATTATGATAAAATTTTAATGGTCTTTATAAACATAAAAAGGTTTGTTGTTGTGTGTAAAATTATACACGTTGCAATGCTCTAATCATATTCACTTTTGCATTGATAGCTTCTCTCTCGTTTGAAAGTTGGTAGTGATACATCTGATGATTATTGAGCTGAAAATGGAGTTCGAGAGGAATAATTTTGTTTTTAAAGGCAAGAGGAATAAATTGATTCAAGTGATTAAGTGTTGGTTGATAGTTTAAAACTGGTTATTCGTCCCAACTCGGAAGCGCTTGTGTGGTGACAATGGACAGTTGATGCTTACTAAGAAGTTGTTGACACTCCATCGAGCATTTGAAATAGCCGAAATAGAATTATGCTTTTTTGGTATTTTTCAAACTTCTTTTAACGAGCTAATTTTGTAGTTTGTGAAATGAGTAGATGACAAAATGAAATGTAACTAATTGATTTTGAAAGTGGAATGATTTTGTTGCATCATGTGTTTTAGTTATACACGTTGACAATGGAAAGATTAGTTCAGTATCGGTTAAGAGGTTATTGCTATTGTATAATTTGTTTTCGTTTAGTTGTATTTGTCAATAAGAAGTTAATATCTTGGAGCTTTTGCATCAGGACTGATATTGGTCACCTTTGAGAATGTAAAAAAGTTGTGAACAATAAAAGTTGTTTTTATTTTTTTTACCAATAAAAAAGTTGTAAACAATAAAAAGTTAATATCTTGGAGCTTTTGCATCAGGACTGATATTGGTTATTTGGTCACCTTTGGGGATGGATTTTCTTTTATGTACCCAGAAACGCGTTTCTGATCATAATTGTACTGGTTTTTTGGTTTCGATGAATGTCTATATCTGTCAAGTGGTTACACGTAGCTTGAGAAAATGAATTACTACTCATATAGTGTATATAATGTAGCATATCAGCATTATGTGTGCTATAACAAATCATTTGTTTGGTTATGCTTATCAACAATGGCGGGACTTTGAACATTTATTTTGGGGTGGCCGAATTATTTTAGACATACAAAAATAAAAAAGTGGACAATAACTTTAAGACGGAAGGAGTAAAATTTACACTACTCGTCACAATTTTTGGGGGGGGCGGGAGTAAGGTCCGCCAATGCTTGGACATATCAATGTTTGGAGTTTTTTTTAGATGTCAATCGTCATTTTATCACAATTTGGTAAAATAGCGTGTGTGCTAAATAAGTTCCACGTATGCCTTAAAAAAATAGTACTACCACTTATACTGTTCACTTTCAATAAATAGTACTTTTTCTAGTTATTTTCATGCTTAGTATATTTAAAAACACATTTTGTTGGGGATGAGTATGTTGGGGTAGATGGCAAAGGGTCATTCTACTTAATGCTTAGATCATGAGTTCGAGTTCTACTCAAGTCATCTGCTCCCCATCATTCATCTCTTTTTTAAGAGATAGTACGTGTTTAATCGTAGAGTCACAGAGAAATGTAAAATGATTTCATTTGAGTCGGGCTCTCACAAGTAGCCTCGTCTATGAGACTTCCAAATGAGCTCAAGCATATTTATTGTTATGGGAAAAGAAAAAAAGAAGAACGATTTATAGGTGGCCTTTTCGTCTGTTTTTTTTACCTTTTCGTCCGTTTTTTACCTTTTCGTCCGTCATGTTTTCGTCCGTTTTTTTACGCCTTCATATGTTTTTTATATTTTCGTCCGTTTTTAAAGTTTTCGTCCATTTTTACCTTTTCGTTCGTGGTTTTATCTTTTCTCTCGTTTTTTTACGTTTTCCTCCTTTTCATCCGTTTTTTACATTTTCGTCCGTCTTTTTACGTTTTCGTGCGTCTCTTCACTTTTTCGTCCGTTTTTTTACGTTTTCATCCGTTTTTATGTTTTCGTCCTTTTTTTTACGAAAACGTAAAAATAGGACTAAAACGTAAAAAACCGGGCAAAAACGTGCAAAGAACAAAACTGGAGGAAAACGAAAAAAATTAAAAAACGGACGAAAACGTAAAGAAACAGATGAAAACGTAAAAAATCAGACGAAAAGGTAAAAAAAAACAGGCGAAAACGTAAAAAAAACTTACGAAAACGAAAGAAATGCACGAAAACGTAAAAAACGGACGAAAACGTAAAAATACGGACGAAAACGTGAAAAACGGACGAAAACGGAATAAAACCGTAAAAAAACGTGACGAAAACGTGTAAACAGACGAAAACTTAAAACAACGGGCGAAAATGTAAAAATACCGACAAAAACGCAAAAAATGGACGAAAACGTAAAAACCCGAAGAAAACGTAAAAAACAGACGAAAACGTAATAAACGGACGAAAACGCAAAAAATTATCCTTGTCCGTTTTGGCCTTGCTCGTTTTGGCCCGTGCCCGTTTTAACCCATACTTGTTTAGGCTCGTGCCCGTTTTGCCTGGTACCCGTGCCCCCTCCCCCAGGCCCGCCCGTTTTGCCACCTATAAAAGGAGGCATAATCAGCTATCCAATTAATTAACCAATTAAAAGTTTGTAACCTAAAATGGTAAAAGATAATTCACAATGACCTCAATAAAAAATTTAAAGTAAATAATGAAAGTGTTACTCTTTTGAATATGTATGATAATATGACTTTGTTGATCAAGTTTATGGGGGGGGGGATGAGCAAAAAAATCAGAATCAAAACCCGGAACCAGAGAAACCACACCGGAACCAATATAGAATCGTAACTGAACCAGAACAGTAGGTTTCGGTTACGGTTTCTTGAATTTGACATTTTTTTTGATTCATGGGTCGGTTTGTTCCGGTTCGTTTTCGGTTTCGCACCGGTTTCTCGCTTCCGTGTAAACGAAATACCCAATTAATCTAAAACATGTCATTTTTTCCCATACTTTAAGTTATACGTATAATAAAAAACCCCTATAGAACACGCTTTCCAATGATGATTGATGGAAGCCTTTGACTTGCACCCAATATTTTGGTTAGAAAGTCGAAAGCAAAGAAGATTCTAAATAATGAAATCGCTGGTGGGACGTGCCTTTTTATGGATATTTACTCTTACGGAGAAAGGAGGTCTTGGATCCGATATGTTAAAACTTGCCGAAGAAGAATAAAAGCATGTTCCAATGTATTTAATTTTGTGATTGTGGTGCTTCCTATGGAATTTTTTCGTAAAACAAGATGTTCGAGCCAGCCAAATCTAAGGATACGTTTTTTTGAAAGAGAATATTTGTATTTTCATATACTGGTGTCGATATAGAGCAATACTTTGTTTAGCTGGGACGATTGGTATAAAAACCCGTCTCTTATTTCTTTGTAATTTCTAGCTCCTTGCTAGTTTTTTCTAATAAATTCTCCGTACAAAAAAAAAAAGTTTGGGATGATGCTCGAAGATCTAAATAAAGACGATTAGATTGTGAACGATAAATTAAGAACCTAAACGAAACAGATAAAGAGAAACAAACGGTGGAAATAAAAACCGTTCTAGTTATTTTGTTAGACAAATTTTGATGTTTATTTGAACTTATACTCTGGTTGTTAAATGTTATTGCTTTTAACGTAAATGGTTGCAAATGCTTAAAAAATGTTTTTCTTGTGCTTCTAATTGGCTTATTTTATTAGTGCATCTTCTCGATAAGAATTGGAGTTAGTATGTAACGAGGGAAGAGACACTATCTATTTGACGCCAATGATACTAAGAACAGGTAGTCATATTCTCTGTATAGACACTATAAATCAAACATAAGGAGATAAAAAAAACATATGAACTAGAACCGTACAATTATGCTTGTTATACATGAAACTGATGATCATTATAAAATTCCCTTAAGGATAACAATGCAAAGAACGTTAATAATATTCCCTGAAGGATAACAATGCAAAGAACGTTAGTAATATGAGTTTTTTTTCTTCCAGAAAATCGGTTCCTTTGCGGGTAGACCCAAAGAACCGGAACCGGAACTGGAACCAGAACCGGAACCGAAAAATATTTTTGAGGTTCGGTTCTCGGTTCCTACTTTTCTGAAAATTTCGGTTCTCGGATCCATCGGTTCCGGTTCCAGACCCATGCTCGTCCCTAAATTCAAGTTTGATAACATTTAAAAATTTTAAAATACAATATACTTACTACTTAGACATAGGAGTGGGCATAACGGACCGCGGATCGGACCAAACCGAGAAACCGGACCGAACCTATTTCGGTTTGGTTCTTGGTCCACACTTTACCTCATGTTCGGTCCTCGGTCCGGTCCGGTCTTACGTACAATCGACCATTTTGCCTTCTCGTACCGGACTGGCCGAAGAACCGGACCGGACCGAACACATTTTCTCCGGTCCTCGGTCCGTGGTTTTGGGCTAAATCGGTCTCGGTCGGGTCCGGGTTTGACCCGATGCTCACCCTCCTTAGACATGTATAAACACTAATTGACATATACAAAATCGAAGGCCGTGCGGCTGCCCCACTAGCACAAAGTAATCACCACTACTGCTTGCTTCTAGGTAGTTAGGGTTGTACAAACTACAAAGTTGGTTTTATACGTTCATGCTTGGATTTAATTGTAAGTTAGTCTTAATTTGAATTATACCGTGCTCCTGAATTATGCTCAAATTAGCTTTATTGACTCATCATATAAATTCAAGTAAGAGATTATAGCCGCATTCTCTCACCCAACAACGCTCGTTCTTGATACTTTATTAGTGCATGATTTTTATTTGTTTCTATTTTATTCTAAACAATGTTTGTTTTCATTCTATGTGTTTTACTAGTTGATCAAGATAAGTCACCTTTAGAGTATCTAAACTTCACTCTACTTAGCTCAAAACATAAAGAGTTAATTACATTTTTGGTCCTTATGGTTTGTGAGATTTCAGGGGAGTTGTTCTTTGGTCCAAAATTTTAAAAAAAGGTTTGTATTGTCCCAAAAACATAGTTTCGGTCCACTTTTAGTCCAATCCCGTGAATTTGCACTAAAATTTTTGGACTAAAAGTGAATCGAAACTATGTCTTTTGGACCAAAAGTGTAACGAAACTATGTCTTTTGGACCAAAAGTGGAACGAAACTATGTGTTTTGGACCAAAACCAAACTTTTTTTTATTTTTGGACCAAAAGTGAGAAAATGCACCAAACCACAAGGACCAAAAATGTACTTAACTCAAACATAAATGTATCATACAAGTTAAGATAACATTTGTTTTTTTCATTAGTTGTAGGGGTGACCGAATAAACTGAAACCAAACTAAACCGAAAACAACCGAAACGAACTAATAACCAAATCGAATATGCTAAAATCGAACGGAACCAAACTAAAAATTCAGTATTCGGGTTGGATACGGTTTGACAATCTGAACCGAAAACCAAATTTATATAAATATATATATTTTCTAAATATTTATATATATAAAAAGGCTATTAAAATATCATCCTAATATAAAAAACACTTTTTGTGCTTGAAATAATTTTTTTTGCTAAATATCTATTATTTTTTTCTTTAAATAAATTGTGTAATTTGAGTCAACCCAAAAACCGAAATGAATTTAAATTCTGTTTTCGGTTCAGTTCGGATGAATTCTAGTTCGGTTGGGTTTCCAGATTAACAAAAAAAAATTAACCGATCAACACCCCTAACTAGTTGCATACTTAAATGTAGGGGTGTTGATCAGTTCGATTATCGGGTTGTTCGATTAATTCGGTTCGGTTAATTTTTTTTAGTCAACCCGCAAACCGAATTGAACCGAACTAGAATTCAACCGAACCGAAAACCGAATTTGGATTCGGTTTGGTTTTTGAGTTGACCCGAATGACCCGAATTACACAGTTTATTTTGAAAAAATTAATAATTACATAGATGTTTAAATAAAAGATCTATTACTAGTATATAAAATATTTTTTATATTAGAACAAAATTTTAATGGCCTTTCTATATATAGAAATATATAAAAAATATATATTTATATAGATTCGGTTTTCGGTTCAGATTGCCAAACCCATATCCAACTCGAAAAGCTGAATTTTTAGTTCGGTTCAGTTCGGTTTTGGCAAATTCGGTTCGGTTATTAGCTCAGATTGGTGTTCGGTTCGGTTTCAGTTTTCGGTTTATTTGGTTTTTATAAGTTATGTTATAAACTATTATCGAAATATATGAAGATAATAGTTTTAATAAAATTGCCGTTCAAAAAAAAATTAAAATAGATTCATTAAATCTTTTATATATTACGTAGTATATGAACTTGAGGATGATTACTAATTTTTTTTTTCTTTTAGTTTATCTGTTTTCTGACTCGACATTGTGAGCCAACTAATCCCAGCGAAACTACCCTTTTAGGTAACCCGAAGTCGGCTCAAGTGAACTTTCGCTGTGCTTCGGTTTTACAACATGATTTCAGGCCGACAATGAAAAATCAATCAAAAAGCCTTCGGGTCGATTTGGGATGTGATTAAATAATGTTAATTTTTTGTTTGGAAGTAAGAAATTGTTTACATTTGTTGTATTTTAAATTATAAAGTCTAGAGGTATAAAGTTTAAGGGTTATTTGTTTATTTTTTAAAGTTATAATAAAACTTGTAAATTTATAAATTCACACTTTTAACTCCATATAATTTATTTAAAATTAAACCAGTAAAGTTTTTTTAATTATCTCATCTTTCTTCAAGTTTTTGTTTTCACAAATTTGACACATATACTTTTATGTGTTTTTTTCTCCATCAGATTTCTACACAATATTTTTTTAATTTTGACCAATGATGTAATTCTTTTATTATATAAAAGATAACCCGCTAACGCGCAAACTCGAACACGACTAGTTGCCACACCTATATGACTATAAAATACGTTCTCTATTAGCCAAAGCTCTTCTTTAATACATTCTC
>BQNB010027078.1:0-24529 GCA_026074375.1 Tanacetum coccineum
TCAGTTTACAGAATGTTCATATCTTTGTCATGCTTCGAGTTTTCACTTTTGGGTTGTTATATATGTCTCTTATAAATGTAAATGAGCTTGTATGTGTTGTTTGTGGTTTCAATTTTCATACAGTTTGTTTGTAAAGTCCAATTGAGGGCATTTTTTTGAAAAAACTTCTAGTGTCGTTTAAGGGTATGTTATTTTTACCATAGACTTAAAAGACTATGAATGCGGCCGAGAATGTGAAACACTTATCGAAGAAGTGTTAAATAAAGAAGTATATGTTTTTATAATGTAAAGTCTACGGTTGGTTATTTAAATATATAAGTGATGTAAAATGTATATGATAATATAAACTTAAGAAATGATTGAGTTAGGATAAATGCATAGGATTGCATTTTAATAAGTAATGACGGAAGTAAGTAAGTATGGGCTAGGTAATGCGAAGATGTTTGAATCATGAAAAGTTGCTTAATGAAGAATTATCGTATTGAAAGTAAACGCTTATATGTATTGCTAATAAAGTGTTGAAGTAGGATAAGCTATATAACACCCCCAAATTTACACGCAGCGGAACCAACATTGGGTGTTAAATCATAGCTCAATTACACATAAATTACCAAGAACGACTCAAAAGAGACGTTATAAAAGTTAGTTCCATTTATAGAAATTCAGAGTGCAAAAGTTGTCCAACGGGATCATAACCAAAACCAACATATATGTTTTAAAACCATAACCGTATTTTAATTGAATTAGTGAGGAATGGAACTTTAAAATTTTTTTAACAAAATGAAATAGCGCAAGCTCCTCTCCAAGTCTTCAACCTTGATTACCTGAGATAAAACATGCTAAAAAGTCAACGAAACGTTGAGTGAATCCATAGAGTTTATATGAATATAAAAGATTTGAACACAAGTCTTATAATCATCGAGTAACTTGTCGTACACCAAGTTCTGACACATTTAGACCGCACATAGTGTATAATAATAATAATAATAATCAACATTTGCCCCCGTTAGTTCGGTACATTGCCACGTACTTACTCAAATCTCAATACAAATATGTTCGTACATTGGGAGTTCCACAATGGATGCATCCCCAAACACCGAACCGGGTTGTCAAGCCCATAGATCTATTAATTGTATTAGCGTCTGCCCATCATAAGCAATTAACGGTTCACGATTAGGGTCTTTTGGCAATAAGTACTCATGCATTTAATCAATTTATCAGGTCCAACATACCAAAAAACTACTTGTGTTCGTTTTATAAAACTAGCATGTATCTCCCTCGCGGGGTTTAACAAAATATTTAAATTTATAAAGGCGAGGCTATGAACTCACCATGAATAGAAACAACGCCAATCGAGAATCACAAAAAGGTAAAACGCCGAAAATCAACCAGGACCTATTAATATTAATAATATATTATTAATATTCGAATTACATAAATTATGCAACTTATTATATCATATGCATGATAGTTTGTTCATTAGGAATCCATGTAATCCATACTTCACTTATTATTTCCATTGGTTACTTATTTTCTGAAAATTTCGTCGATTCACTAGCAACTAGTTACCGCTTAACTACTTACCATATGACCTCAACACTTGCTTATACCCATTCTCCAGGTTCATATACATCTTAACTTACTACCACACTTACCTCAAAGGTTCTAAGTAAATTTTACCTTTCGTTAACTCTAGCTTATCGTAACTAGCTCGAAACAGGGCCTGCTGAAAGTTATCAAAAGTTTTGCAACAGCAGGTGCCCTTAAAAAATTTATAAAAATCTAAAAAAATACAGTAGCTCCCACATATTATGTACAATCTTCTGTTTAAATTTCGTCTAAAAATATTAAGTTTTGACCCGCTTGCTCACAACATCTTTACAATCGAATTTCTGGACAGCCTACACAGTTTTAACACTTAATCTTGTACAAAGGTTTTGACTAACTTTTACATTTTAAAAATCGACGAGGCCTAGTTCGTTTAAAAGTAGACTCGAAGTAGATAACTTTAGGGTCCTGAAAACCTAGAAAATCTTTTGACACGACCAATATTATAACATCGCAAGTTGACCCAAATTCGGATATAAAAACTGCCATTTTCTGAAAATTGCCGAAACCATTTCCTAACTAGAATCGGCCATAACTTTTTCGTTTTTAAGAGTTAGAAGCTCTAATTTATACCAAAACGATCATTGGAACGACCTCTACCATTCTAGACACTAAAATCTTGGTTCTCAACACACTAAACCCGCTGATTTTTAGTCCAAACTTTCTGCCCTAATTAAGGGTTATAAAACCTTTTCAATACATCATTATTTTGCCCCACAAACACTTTCAATATGCTTAGACTAACCTATAACTCATACTAAACCTATGAAATCATTCTCGAACCTTCTAAGATCAAAA
Source organism: Tanacetum coccineum (assembly GCA_026074375.1). Taxonomy (NCBI): domain Eukaryota; kingdom Viridiplantae; phylum Streptophyta; class Magnoliopsida; order Asterales; family Asteraceae; genus Tanacetum; species Tanacetum coccineum. The sequence continues at coordinate 2,407 of BQNB010027078.1, forward strand.
CTCATCAATTCCATGGATTCCTAACTATTAATTCAAGCATGCATGCATATATACAATAATGGTCAAAACAAAAAGGTTAGAAAAATACTTACAATACAATCAATTAGAAGAAAGATCAAAAACAATAAACCCTAACTTTTAATTCTTTGATTAAATTCTTGAAATTGAATGAATTGATCTTTAAGAACACCTTAGATGACCTTGATAATCACTCTTGAATACTTGAATTAGATCTAGGATCAAAGATGGTGAAACCCCCCTTGATTTTGTGATGAGTCGTGTATGGGAGGAGAGGGAGAAAGAGATGTTTTTTTTTTGTCTGTGTTTAGTGTGTGCTAGTCGACCCATATAAGGCTTAATAACTTCTTTTTTTTTTTTGTAATAACAACTTGTGTATAATTAAATAAAAAGGTAAGTGTATAATTAAAAGAAAATAAGGAGTGTTTGGTTTCTAGATTTAGTAAGAGTAAAAATATAATAAGGGGGTGTTTGGTATCTAGTTTTGATGGAGCCTAAAACAATTAAAGAGGGTGTTTGGTTTATATGTTATGTTTATAAATTATATTTTTATTTTTATTTTTCTAAAACATTTATACCATAATATTTGTTTTTAAAATACGTAATTAAAATATTTAAAATTGTAAAAACACTATTTTGACGCGGTTTCGGCCAAACGCGGATAAAAGTCAAAAAGTATTAAAATGAAAAAATAAATAAGCTCTCAAAGCTAAAATATGGAATTATTGAATTCTCAAACGTTAAAATGGATAAATATTCAAGGCGCGATCTGTAACTAGCTATAACGACGATTTTCGATAGAACGGCTAAAAATAAAAAATTAAATTCCATAAAAATTAGAAATATAAGTAAGGCTCGGTTAAAATATTGACCATAAAATACGAGATGCTACAGATATAGTGTTCTTCTTATTCAGAGTTTCTCAACAAGCTCTAATACCACTTTTTGATCCCTTCTTGACAGATCTTACTTAGCTTGTTAAAGCTTAGTTATATTAGATAAATCCAAGACAACTATAGTAGAAACTAAGATTGAGAATATCACAAACTATGCGGAATCTAGTTTGCAATACTAAGAAGAACAATGAAACAGTAAAAACAAGATCTTTACTAAACTTTCAATATAAGGAATACTATTTTGAGTTACAAAATAGCTATGAATACTAACTATGATTGCTATGCAAACTATGAATACTAATATGAAAAACTTGATATCTAGATCTATGCCTTAGAGTTCCATTTATACACCAAGGAAACCCTAATGGGCTTACAAAACGCGTCAAGTGATCATGCATATCCATTCCTAATATAACTCATGCATATCACTTTAGCAGTACTAACTATATAACAAACAGTACTAACTAACAGTACTAATTATCTGACAGTACTAACAATTTGTACTAGTAGTACTAACTAAGCTTGACAGTACTAAGTCTTCTCATGGCAGTACTAAGTTGAACCAGCAGTACAAAGTTGTAGAAGCCCTTAATTCGCAACAGTATGTGATTTTTTCTTTGTCTACCATGAAACGGATGGTCTCATTGGCATTTGGAACTTGTCTAACTATCTTCCAAAATTATTGAATGTACACAGCTGGAACGTCAGCAGTTGTAGTTAAGGCATAACCCAGAGCATGATCAACAAGTAGTTTCCCTACAATCCTACACTCCTTTGGGCATGGAATGTTTGGAAGTACCGCCATATTATTGTACCTTACAACAATCTGAAATTTGCTTGAGTGTACAAGTTGATCAGCAGGTGTGATTTGTTGTGCAGCAGATGATTGTGGTTGTTCCATTATGATGGTTGTGTGATGTAATGAAGTAATTAGTGAAATGAGATAAAGATATGATGTACACAATTATATAACATTTTTGTCTCTTTCCACTTTGTTTGTTTTTATATGTTCTGGAAATTCTTTTTGAACATATTTTGATCATTTTCTTTCTCATGTATCATTTCTTGCTTTTTCGGGTACATGCCATACGCTTTATTCACATTTTTCTTTTGATCTCACTTTGTATGCTCTGGCAATTCTTTTTCGAGCATACTTTGATTTGCTTTTTTACGTATGGATTTTATCTCTCTTTCTGTTTGAGTTACCTCACCAAAAAATATTTGTGTAATGACACTCTTTCAAGAATAATAAAGACATACTCTGATTTTTAAAATGACACTTGATGTTGTTAGAAATCCAAGAGTATAGCTTTATTTTCGTAAAAGCCTTTTTTTGTGAAAGAGTACCACTTTGACAACACAAAATACAATTTTTACAAAATGTGAGATATCCCAAAATCACTTGTTAATGTTTTCAAAGACCTTTGAATGAAAAATATAGCTATAGACCATAATTCTCTAATATTTCAACCGGATGGTCACTAAGTCACTACATCATTATGAACTTTTAACAACGGTCGAAACCGGATGCAACTTATACCATTTAGAAAAATAGTCAATAAGCTGCTAGCCGAGTCTATCATTCAGAAAACGGTCAAAACCGGATGTAACTTAGACTATTTACCCAATTTAATATAGAAGAACTTGTCATGAACCATATAAATCATGTATTTAGAAAATTTTTGCATTTTGATTTCAATCTTGTTGAAAACTTTGTGATTTGATTTTTAAAAAAATAAGAATCTGAAAATGATCATAGACAATTGAATCACGACTTTCATTCATTTTTCACAAATCATCTTTTGGTTTTGAACATGTGAAGCACATTTTAATCATAGATGTCATTGAATGGTAAATTTGGTTAACAAACACATATTCTTATATTTAACAAATGAATGGTCAGTAGATTGCTACCTTAATCTAACAATAGACAACGGTCATAACCGGATGCAATCTTCACCATTTATCCATTTATCAATATAGAAATACGAGATTGTAACTAAATTTATCATTTGCTTATTGAAGCCACATTTTAACCTTTAAGCCCATTTTATACGTTTTTGAAACCCAAACGTAAGCCCATTTTGAGAATACAAAACCCATTTATGAAGCCTAATTTAGATTATATGAAACCAAATAAGTGGCCCAATTTAACATGATACGAAACCTATTTTTAAGAAATGATACGAAATCAAAAGATATCCTTAAGTTCAAATTAACTTTCATACATATGAAAAACCCTTGAAACATGTTAATTACAGGTTTTGAGATATGGGAAATCAAAAGTATTCATAATGACAACACTCTAATCTCATTTTGTTCTTCCGAAAGCTCATTTTCATACGTACAAAACCCTATTCGGCTACAAAACCCCTTATTTGAATATCAAATCATGTTGATTATCAATGAGTATGCACTTAAATCGTAACAATTTGTTCAACATTTTTGAAATCAAAACCACCTCCAGAGTAAAAAATGTGTCTTATATCAGCTTTATTGTCATAAAAAAACTTCTGTCTCTGTCCATATAATGATGAATATTAATAAGTTTTCCCAACTCTTTTTTTTCTTGTCCAGATTGACAAAAAGTTTTAACAATTGACTCTTATTTGGCATCTTTTTCAGAGGTAAATTCGACTTTTATGAACTCGATGCAGGAGATACATTAGAAGTAGAAGGAGGTGAAAGATAAGTTTGTTCAACATAAATTTCCTTTTAAGGAACAAATAATTCATAAAGCTTATTTAATTTTGAATAATCATTTTATCTTTCATTTTTAATCACTTTTTTCTGCGTCCTCAAGAGTTTCCTTAGAATCGGGTAAGTTAACCTTCAGTTCATGATATTTGAGGTTTTTGCCATTATACATCTTAGGTTGTGCTTTGATGGCTTTCTTGAGACGTTTCGGATTCTTATAACCTAACCCAGCTTTCATGTTTGGATCATAAAATGAATTTGGTGTTGTACCAAGCATATGAATTGTTTGAAGTGGATGTGACATTTTAAAAACAACTCGTTCATGAGATTTGAGTTTTTCTTCTAATGTGACAATTTCATCAAGATACTTGTCCTCTCTAACTTTGAAAGCCTTTTTGAAAGATTCAGTTTCATTTTTGATTTTCAAAGATTCATCTCGTGCTTTTAAAAAACGATCTCGAATCTCATCTTTTTCATTTTGAAGTTTCTCAATGTTTTGTTGTTCAACACTTATTTGTTTTTGTAAATCCTCATATGTTGATTTGTAATTTATGAACTGGACTGGTTTCTTTTCAAATTCTTTAACCTGTTCCTTACACGTCTCAAGTTCCTTTTAAAGCAACGCTTTTTGCTTTTTTTAGCTCAATATTCATTTTGCGTTGATTTTCAACCTCTACTTGAACATTATAAATCAGAGACTCAATATCAACATAAGGTTGATCATGAGCAGTTGAATCATGTTCATCTTGTCTACTATTATTATCCAAATATAGATCATCAAAAATGATATTAGAATCAATTTGATCATCAGCTGATGTGTTTATAGCAGTTTCAAGTTTCTCATGATTTTCGTGTTCATGATCACTCTTAGAGAGTAATCCATTTATCATATCGATTTGAGAAGCATTTACCTCACTGATAAGCTCAGTATCATAAGTTGGTTCAGCATTAGACTTGTCATCTGTAGGTTGAATGCGTGCCATCATGATCACCGATGCATTGAGCTCTTCTAGTTGATCATCACCATAAGAATTCATGAGCATAAAGTCATTTTCTTCAACATCCAAATTAACTCCAGCTTCATCTTTTGCAATTAGCAACATCTGCTCCCTGAAATACTTAGCATCACGAACTCTAGTTTTAGACTTTCTCTTGCACAGTGACCTTTTCCATTGCAGATGTAGCAGTGAATATTAGTCTTTCTAGAAGTTGACTCGGTTCTTGGAACCCTCTAAACATTCTGATCATATTCCTCAATCTTTTGAACCATACCATTTCCTGCATTAGTTGCTTGATTCCTATTTTTTCTTCCTGCATTCTTGTTACCATTCCAAACATATCCAACATTCTTTCTTTGTATATCAACACGACCATCTTGGATCACAACTTGATTCCTTGTGTTTAATGAAGTACGAAGTCGATTATTGGTTGGAGTGGAGTAATGTTGAGTGATAGCTTGTGCTAATAACATCATTGCAGTTGAAATCTTATCTTCCTGAGCATCTCCTTGTATCTCCCCTTGATAATCATCTTCATAATCAATCACAGATGAAGGATGAGTGACATAGTATGGTTGTGGTGAATGAGAATATGATGGACTTGCATAAGAATGTGAAGGATGAGCATATGAATTTGCAATTAAGGCCAATGGATCATGATTACGAGCAGCTTTCTTTGCTTTTGAAGCATTCATATGAGGTTTAAATTGACTCAAGTAATCATACAATACTTCATAATGTTCTTTTTCGAGAATAAACTTTTGACGAGTCAAGGTGACATATTTGCTCCACTCATGTTGCAATGAGTTGAGTAATTTGGTGTTGATGGATATTTCAAATGGTTTAACTTGATTCTGATCCATGATGTTAATGAGTGTTGAAAACCTCTCATACACAGATGTCAATGATTCACCATCTACTGACACAAACTTATCAAACTCATTCATGGGCCTTGAGTGTCTTTCCTGCTTACTTATATCTGTAGCTTGCATCAGTCTTTTGACTGGTTCCACATGTTTTGAGCATCGTTGCAAGCATCAACAGAATTATAGATTTCACTGGGTATTCCCTAAAGAATGTAGTTCATCACCTTGATATCTGTATAGTATTGCTTTTGGTCATCAATGGATAAGTCCTTGATTGGTTCGAGTATTTTTTGTGAATTATCGTTTGGATCAACAATCTCTTTCCTTTTATAAGGACCTTTATCAATTGAACGCCACATCAATTCTATTTCTTCCCTTTTGTTATCAAGAAACCTTAAAAATCGACTTGCCCATGGCACATAGCTTCTTTTCTCTAAAATCAGAGGTTATCTTAAGCTCCCGACTCTGCAAGTGTTTGTTGATTCACAGTTGACATGATGTGAATCAATCAATAAGTACAATGCAAACTTGGATCATTTAGAGATAAAGACTTGTTGTCGGGAAATCAAAGAGTAAACTTGTATTTCAAATTGTTACGAAACCTCAATTGAATCCGAAACCTTGAAGTTACGAAACCACAGATAAATTCAAAACCTTAAAGTTACGAAACCTATATTTGGTACGAAAGCTCAAGTATCGAAAGTCTAATATCCGAAACCTTAATCACTGGAATACGAAACTTGGAATACGAAACCTCAAGTTATAAATATGTAGTACGAAACATGAAGTACAAAACTAAGGTAGGAAACTTGAAATACCTAACCTCTGAATCTGAAACTGTAATACGAAACCTCTGAATACGAAACTTGAAGTACGAAAACTCTAATCTGAAAGAGTAATACGAAACCTCTGAATACGAAACTGTAATACAAAACTTGAAGTACGAAACCTCTGAATTTGAAACTGTAATACGAAACCTTTGAATACAAAACTAGAAAACGAAACCTCTCAATACGAAACTGTAATACGAAACTTGAAGTACGAAATCGAAACTATAATTCTTAAATATGAAACCGAAACCACAATCCTAATTTTTGAATTACAAAACCTCAAATACGAAAGCTCCATAGTGTATGAAACAGAATGGTTACCGAAAGCTCATAGATACAAAACATTAACTTTCGTAATTTCCCAATTTCCACAACTTTTGTCAATTCCAATAATCACAACTTTCGTAGAGACCACAACTTTCGAAGAAGCACAAACCACAACTTTCGAAGAACTCTCAATCCAACACAATAGAACTCATATTTTTGATTTTTACGGTTAAAAGTAATATGATCTAGTGTTATCTTTTCAAAAAAACAAGTTCTATGATATGAAACTTGTTACAGTGTTACGAAAGTTAAAAAACTTAAAGAAAAAACGGTTTCCAAAAGCTTATACTACAATACGAAACCTATAAGCAATGATATGAAAGTGTTTTTCCCGCTTAAAATAGTTTCCGAAAGTGTTTTTCTACGGTACGAAAGCTATCAAAACTTATGTTTTTCGATTAAAATTTAAAATCTAAACGTATAACTTTCGTATCTAAGCAATTAATTCTACTATTTGACATATATGAAAGTAATTTAAATGCGTTTTAAGATCAAAAACACGTCAAATAGTAAATCTAACACCTGATGAATATGAAACTTACACTATTCATCATTACGAAAGCTTGTTTCATCGAAATTAATGCAATTAAAGCTCGTTTGATTCACAAAAACACAATCTAGATCTCTCCCGGTGATAGATACAACTTGTTATATGTCATGTTTTCATAAGTATCAATAAGGAAAATTAAGAGTAAGAGAGAGGAGGCTATAGAGTTTTCTTTTTACGCATTTTTGTTAGCTGATACAATGTTTAAGCCTTTAGGCTCGTTTTAGTTACTAGTTACATATGTGATAGGCCTAGCCCATTCTCTAGAATATTATTAATGTAACTATATATATTGGTTTTAGATTAATAATGGAGACAAGCAATTCACTAATCCCAAAGGCTTAAACATTGTATCAACTAACAATTTTCAATTTTCAATAAAGAGAGGAAAAATGGGAAAGGGAAGGATGCAAATAAAAAAAGCTCTCTAATCATAGTGATTACAGTAGTATTTATACTACTACTATGCTACCTTCCTACTTTGGATATTTGGTCAACATTTACTTACGTTTGACCAATATTCCTTATTACATGAATAAATAAACTAAAAGTACTTATTATTACAAGACCAATTAATTGTTAAATAATTAACACTTTTTTAATCCTAACAGCTCTATACTCCGCTTCTGTGGATGATTTAGAAATTGTGTTTTGTTTCTTGCTTTTCCAAGAGATAAGAGACCCACACATAAAACACAGTAACCTATTATGGACCTTCTAGTATTAGTACACCTTGCTCAATCTGCATCTAAGTATGCTTTTAGATCAATACCAAATGCAGAATGTTTATTCACATTCAAACCCAAACCAAGAGAACTTTTAAGATATTTGATTACCTTTAATGCAGTTTTTAGATGACTTTTAAAAGGACTGTGCATAAACTGACTAAGACAAGAAACTGTATAACCAATATCAGGTTTGGTGGTGGTCAAATATATTAGTTTACCAATAAGTTTCTGATATTCAGTAATATTATCAAGCATTGGGACATTACCACTTGGTTCACTAGATAAGAAAATATTTGGCTGCATAGGAATATAGGATGTTTACTAGCAAGTGGACCAAACTCATCAATAACCTCAAGACAATATTTTCTTTTATTCAAACAAATGCCAGTTGGTGTTTCTAAAACTTCAATTCCAAGAAAGTATTTAAGTTTCCCTACATCCTTAATCATGAACTTGGTTTTAAGAAACTTTTTAAACTTTTTAAAATCAGGAAAAGTATTACCACTTATGATAATGTCATCCACATAAACAAGTAAAGCAATAAAAGTATCACCATAAGGCTTTATCCCCAATTTTAAATCCATGCTACACTAGTGGGTTTTGACACAATCCAACCAATAGAAATTCATCTCTTATTTTTCTCTTTTTCCTAGCTACATATTTATCCACTATATTTTTTATTTTTGTTTTTTAATTCAAAACAATGCATAATTCTTTAGTCTAATCACATATAATAAATATAATTTCTCTCTCTTAAACATACTTCAAATTCAAAACCTATACCAAATCCAAATCCAACACCAACCAAATAGACCCTTACTTTAAACAAACCCATTCTCAATAAGAGTAGAAGTAAGCTTAGAATTCCATTTCCCGGCTGCTTGTTTTAAGCCAGATTTATTTAACTTGCACACGTTAGTCTCATTAGAAGGAAAATAACCAGGAGGTAAAATCATAAAAATAGTTTCATTTTAAGTCTCTGTTGGAGTATGCTCGTGTCATAATAACTAATTATATGGCTAGACACATATGAGCCTATGGGGTCACACACATATACACTGAGGTACCATTTTATATATCGTGTTTATTGTATTTACGGTACATAAATAACCCACTTAACTTGGGATCACTATTGGGCTTCTAATAACTAAGTAAAATACTTATTATATTGGACTTAAAAATCAAATGGGAGGCCCATTTGAGCCCTCATAGTGGCCGGCCTATATGGAGGTCAAAGAGGGGATGAGATCAAATCTTTTGGTAAATTAATATGGGATATCTCCTTATTAATGTGATTGGTAAATTAATATGGGATATCTTCTAATTAATATGATTACAAATTTACCAAATATTTCTCTCCTCCTCTCCCTTATATAAACACGGCACATACACACTCTTTTATAGGGTTTTATGTGTTCTTGTTTTATTTCACTTTGTATCTAGTTTATTCAATGTGAATTCCATAGTTACGGGGTTAAGACTAGCATTGATTTGGTATACAAGGAAGTGTAGTGTGGATACATCATAGAGGTGATCTCCATTGATCACTTGGTTTCATTTGGTGTTTCATGTTAGGGTGAAGGTCACCGGTTGATTCTACCGATCACGCTACAAAGGTATTACTTATCTTGTTTTTCTTCGATTGATCATATGACTCTATGGATCTGTTGATAGGTGCTTGCTCTGCTGCGTTTAATATTTGTTTATATGATAATCATTTAATTCATCACCTATAGTGGTAGCACGAGCCATCATATGATGTCATATGATCATCTTGTATGCGTAAAAATAGCTAAAAATGTGTGTTTTTGATGGATTCAAAAGGAAGATTTTAAAACAGCCCCTAGGGCCTATTTTTTTAAATTAATTCGACCTATATAGGGTCTTATGATCTGGTATTTTTGATCCCATAGCCATTTGTTATGCATATTTTAATTGGTTTTGTTATCGGGTACGTGTAAAAGGGCCTAAATCGCGCGTTTTAGAACGATTCTTGAATCAGTTTTAAATCAGCCCTTTGGGCATTAATTTCTGAATTAATATGGTTGTTATAAGGTCTTTAATATAGTACTAAATGATCCTTAAGCCATTAGTTACATGTACCAATCAGGATTTTAATTCTAGTCAATTTATTTCTTCGATTCGTTGGCTAAACAATTTAATTCTTGTTAATCATTATGTTTCCATGGCAAATACATGCATGTTTGGCCATGGACTTAGCCAACACCTTGTTAATACATGATATTATGGTATTATTATGTTGTGTATGCAAAGCCGATGAAAACCATGACCACTTGTGACTTGTTTCGCTTGATATTGCATTTAATTTCAGTTTTGGGTTTTGCCATTGTTTCGGCTTCTTTTTGTATGATTTTAATTTTGTTGTAGCCATTTTTTGGGCACTTTATAGTATTTAGATGATAGGATAAATATATTTAATCATAAAATTATTGTAACTGATGAGTGGATTCGAATGGCGCAAAAGTTAAAGGCATAAAGTCAAATTCAGAGCTGCTGGAGTAACCTCCACTAAAAATGGATTTCCGGGAGTTCTATAAGGAGTTAGAAGCTGAAATTTTGGGAGCAAGAGTACAACTCATGGGGCTACAATTTCTTAAACTGGAGCTTAGATTGGAAAGACTTCTTCTAGGAGTTTCAGGCCCATCAAGTCAGCTAAAATTTTATGGCAGTTTTGGGCTTCAAGTTCATTTGGGGTTTCACTTGCTCATGATGGTTCTTGGAGCAAGTGGGAGCCCTCCTTGTGGTTGTGTGGTTAACCCTTAGTTGACTTCTTGGTCCTCGTGATGGCTCATGAGACCAAGCATAGGTTTTTCATTGGTTGAGGCTTTGCATACTTGTGGTTGTGTTTGTTTGTTTGCTTTTATATATGTTTGGAATGTATATAAACTTGCAAATGTTTTTATAAAATGAAAAATAAAACACAAACCATTTTTTTAAGAAACTAAATCTTTGATTTAGTTTAAAGTTTAAATATGATTTGAAACTAAACACTTTTTTTATACAAATAACACTAAATAAATGTTATGATTGTTATTTGGTTTATGTAATGTTCAAACTAATATTTATTCCATCTAGGTTGTATATTAGTCATGAAAATTAACAACTTGACACACATAAAAACATGTATTAGACTTAAGTTAAAAAAAATTAACTTGTGCTACAAAGGATGGATGCATGCTTCCTCGTACACACTTTTTGATCATGTACTTATCAAAAAAATAATAACCATCAAATTTAAGTCATGCCGTCCAATTGGTTGAGAACACTTGCATTTGCTCTTCACTTTGCGTGAGACGTAGGTGAATTGTAACCCAAGGTGATTATTCTCTATGCGTGAGACCTAGATATATTCTCGCATGTTCTCGCATTGGATGACTTAATCGAGTTAAGCAGGTGAGACCTTGCCTCGAGGCAAGGATGGGACTAAACATGTCAGCTTGACATTGTTTCTCCGGATACAAATGTCATGTGTCCCATATGGTTTAAGAATTGCACAGGTTTTTCAATTGGTGAATGTCACATACCTATTTAATCTATCATTGCTAGCAGATCAACTAATGTGATGATAGAACCACAATGAGGATCTTAGCCTTTCGTAAAATTAATTGTTTTATATTATAAACAAGGGTAGTTAATTTTAAAAGGATGATTATCAAAAATACCAAATTGAACTTTGTAATTTCTATTAATGACATTTATGCAACAAAAACCGTAAACAAAGTTTGCTTCCTTTCCTTGTTAGAGGAAGGCAAACTAAGTCTCATTTCCTTGTAAGAAATAGACTTATTCCTATCCTTTCTACTTGTATGAGAAAGCTATAATAGAAACACTTGAATTTTCCAATTCTAATAAAACTCAAAGCACACTTACTCAAGAAATCGTATTGTCTTGTAAAAGTCTAACGGTTAAGTACGGTTTCACATCTTATTTGGATGACTAGAGAACATGTATTCTATAGCCACCAAAATGATACATCTTGAAGCGTCAAGACATGGTATGAGTTTTAATAATTAGAAATGGAAATCTCAATAAATCGCGAAAGAGAAAAGGAAATTAATAGCATGTTTTCTAGTAGTTTTCCTTAACTCGATATTTTTCCTAAGATTCTACACACCCTTGAGGTAATGTAGAAGGAAGAATTGCATGAAAAACTTTCAAGTTAAAGAATGGCATTGATGGATAGTCCATCATATATAGTAGAACTTGATACACTTCCTTGAATATCTAAGTACATGTTTACTAGTCTGTGAGGCTCACATTAGTGATAATGTGCAGATATTCAAAGAGCAGAAAAGTAAATAAATTGCTACTTGCACTTCATTGGTATAGACACACATCTAATGTTGTCTTATCCAGTTGCAAATGTTTAATTTTAGCTTTAATTGTGATATTTTTAATATTCGATGTTTTTAATTTATGAATAAAAGTTTTTAATTTAGTACGTCTTACGTTTTTATTAATTTTGTACGTTTACGTTTATTGATATTTACGTTTTTAGTTTATGAATAAAAGTATTTAAATAAAAAAGAGGGTACGAACGGTGAGTTAGTTTCACCACTACGGCTGAATGGTGAGTTGTGGGTAAATTAAATGAGAGGAGAAACAAAGCTGATGTGGCGTTGAGGTGAATGGTGAGTTATGTTACACTACTTCATTAAGCCTTAGATTGTTATGACTTTTCATCGGAAGCTCTTCAATTTAAAAAAAATAACACATACTCATTTTTACTTAGTCAATAGAGATTATCTTGTTATCTCGGTTTGTTTCATTATCTATATCTATAAACTTCTACAAGCAAGGTTTTACAGATCGAGATCTTACTTAGGATCATTTTCGTCTTTGCAAGATCGTGATCGTAAGATCCGATCGGGATCTTAAGATCCTACTATGATGTCATTTTCTTAATAATCTTTGTAATATTATACAAATATACAAATTACTATATATCATTAACACAAAATTATATAAATGTTCCATTGAAATGTTGTCGTAAATTATGATTAGAAAAATGTTTAGAGATTAAACATGTTAGTTTTTTAAGTGCTACAAAACTAAACCTATAAATTTGTAGTTTTTGTAGTTTGTGGTGCGAGAAAAGTAAGATCGATGTACGTAGATCTTAAGATCTTATGAGTCAAGATCGGGATCCTATAAGATCTAAGCTTGCAAGATCCTATGTAGGATCCAGATCGTTTTTGCTTTTCAATATCGTAAAATCATAAGATCCTAAGATAAGGATCGGGATCTTAACAACCATGGTTGCGGATCGGGATCCCAACCAAAACTCAACTCTTAATCCAAATTTCAATTTTTAAATTATGACAATGGACCTATAAACTTTCAATTTTAATAATACTAGTTATAATTATTAGACGATTAGGTTATGGCCCAAACCCACGAAACACATCAGATCGACATTCATTTTGTTCTAGTAACGTTGTTGCTTCAGGACAGTTCGTGTTCTTCTTGTCCCTTCAAGAATTTTTAGTATGGCAGATTTTTTACGAAGGGCCTAGCCACAACTTTATTTATTGAGTTTCACTCCAGCCTGAAAGTCCAAAGATCTCCCACTCACACTGAGGGGGAGTAATAGCCGTGTATATAAGTTGTCATTGTTATCTTGTTTGTCAATCATGAGTTGTCATAGTTATCTTGATGTGTCAATCATGAGTTGTCATAGTTATCTTGGGCTCAAGCCCATCCCCTTTGTATCTATAAATACTCTGTACATTTGGTATGTGCTTAAATACACTTACCTTTGACCTTTAAAACCGGACTTAATTGATTAAAAATAAAAAAAAAAAAAACATGTACCAAACTAATATCTTTGTATTTGTATGTTTTCACTTATCTTGTGCAGGAAACGGATATCCAAGAAAATGACAAAAAATCAAGTAAAAAACGAACAAAACCGAGCACGGAATGGAAAAGTGAGAAAAAACAAAGTCAAATTGAAGCCAAAGTCAACAAAAGTCAAAGTCAAAGTCAACCCGCAAAAGTCGCGTCGGTCAAAGTGAAGCCAAAACCGAGAATACTTATGGGCCCACCCGAAAATAACCAATCTAATGGGGCCGTGTAGCCCATTTAGTGTATATTTTTGAAGACTAGTTGGGGTTTCCTTTTCTACACTACACGGCCCAAATTTCCATTTACCTTAATATCATTAAAAACTAAAAGACCTATTGGTTAAACTAACGCGGCCCATTTCCCAAACTGTAAATCCAAAAGCCAAAGCCTTAACCATCGTTAGCCCTTCACTAATAAAATTTAACTGTCGTTAGTCTTTCATATCACCCACAAGGACCAGCAATGTTATAACACCATACAACTTGGAGGGTGATTTCTGCCAATCCCCCAAAGTTCTCATCACACCACCATGGACTTTGATAGAAAAACATGCATATATGTTGAGGGGCCATTTCTGGCAAAACCCTAAACCCGTTTTCACCACAAGGACCTTGAATGCAATAATACAATACAAGTGGAAGGGTTCTTTTTGCCAATTTACAAAACTCTTCCCCTGCATAAAAACAAACAGAGTATCCTAACTTCACTTCCCGCCAAAATCAATTTGGCACTATTTATCTGTCTTCCTTGTCTTCACCTGTAACTAAACAACAAAATCCATAACTCCTATCCATCCCCACCTCTATGCCACATTGGAAATCCTAGAATAAACTATTGGGCAAAGAAATGAAGGGTTAAGATGAATCGACTTGGTTCCAAGAATTTTCAAGGGTTGAGATTGACTATTGGTTCTCTCTCACACAAAAAAACAAGGTTGGAAGCACTCTCAGAGAAAGCACAAGAAACCCTAATTATTTTAGTATAAATAGGACCATATGTAATCCATTAGTTTTTTGTCGAATTTTAGTGTTTAGAAGGCAAAAGCTTGTATTCACAAATTTGTACCATTTTTCAATATTGCAATTTTAATTTAACTGTCTTTCAATACTTGTCATTTAAATTCAGTCTTTTAAATATTTGCAATTTACTTTTAAGCAATTTACTGTTTTCTTTAAATATTTGTCATTTAAGTTACTTGTTTTTAAATACTGTTTATAAGCTCTATTATAAGCCTTTTGATTCATCAAAACTTATTTGAAAGCTTATCTTTCTATTCTGTCAAAAAAAAAAAAAAAAGTCAACCAAAAAATTTAAAAAAATTCATGAAACTCATTGGAGCTAAGGTAAATAAAGGATGGCCTGGGTTTAGATGCTTCAATACGAAGCATTAGGTTTGATTAATAATGCTGTTGAAAGCCTTATTCTATTGCCAACGCATAGGACCCTTGTGAGTCTCCTTTTTCCATTTTGCTTATTTACTGTGCTAGTGCTTATTTTAGGCTTATTATTGCTTTTTCTTGCTTATTATTACTGTTTAATGCTTATTTGTCTTTGTTGCTTATTTACATACCATTTATTCAAGTTTTTGTTCAATTTTGTCCTTATTTGCCTTTAACAGCTTATTGCATATTTGCTTATTTAAGTGCTTATCTTTGTTTGCATTTTGCTTATTTCTGTTTATTTTTGCCTTATTACTATTTGTCATTAAAACTCTTTGCTTAAAACCCTCTTAATAAGCTTGATATTTGATTTCTCTTATTTAAAGGGGTGTTTGGGTCAAAGGGGTTAAAAAGGGTCAAAAGGGTTTAAAAAACTCTTGGGTCACTTGGCATTCTTTAACCAGCCTTCTTTAAGCTTTTTAAAGCTGATTACAAAGAGATTTTAAGCATTTAAGTTGTTTTTAAGTTTTTATTATAAGTCTTTAAAATCTGTCTTTACAAAAGTTTCTACATAGTTTTTTGATTAAGCTTTCTAAAAACAGCCTTTGAGTCTTAGTTTTGAGTCCATTTTAGTGTCAAATTAGAGTAGTGTAAAGGTCTTTTGACCACCTTGAGTTTCTTGCAAAATCTGTCAATCTTTTGTCAAGTGTTTTTCATAGCTAAAACAACAAAAAAAAAAAAAAAAAAAAACAAAAAAAAAAAAAAAAAAAAACACAAAAAAAAAAATAAGAAAAAAAAACAAAAAAAAAAAAAACATGCCTTTTTTCTTCCTAAAATATCAGATCATTTAAAAGTGTTTTTAGGCTTTTCAAATTTTGAGCATAGGTTTTTTTTTTCTAGTCAGTCTATATCTGTTTTCATCTTATTTTTGCTTTGGAGCTTATTTTATGGCTTATTTTTAAGCCTGCTTATAGCCCTCATTAAACTGAAAAAGACCAACTCTTTGTAAAACAACAGATTTCATAGTCCTTTTTCAAGGCTTATTTGGTTTTAAAATTTTGTGTTCTTTGTCTTTTTAGAAAGCCCTTAAGCTGTTCTATAAGCCCCTATAAGCCTTAAGCCATAAGAGATCCTCTAGGTGCAAAAAAAAAATAAGCTCCCAAAGTTGTCCCTTGGCCTGTTGCTCATAGCTTTTGCTTATAGCTTATATGTTTTTTTGGCTTATCTGTCTGTTCTTTTTAGCTTATTTTTGTTAGTACTAGCTTATTTAGTGTAGTTTGCCATCTGTCATTGCTTATTTCTTTTTTTTGCATTTGCTTATTTGCCCACAATTAGCTTAGTAGTTTAGTTATTTAGCCCTTAGTGAAAAAAAAGTGATTCTGCTAGCTTTTTGTGCTTATTTTCTAGCTTATTTGTTAGTTATAAAAAAGGTTGCTTTTTAAAATTTGCTTAACTTTGCTAGTTTTATAAGTTTTTTAAAAAAAGAAAAAAATATATATTTAGCAAAAGGGGAGGCTGAGGACTCGAACCCCAGACCTCCCCCTTTATAACCAAACACACTAACACTGCACTCTGCTAACACCATGCCCTTGGGTACTTTTCTGATTATACTTGCACCTTTTTATTTATCCTTAGTTTTCCAGTTTTGCATTATTAAGCATTTTTGAGCTTATTTCCGGCTTGTTTATAAGCCTCCTTTTCCAGCATTTATTTTTCATAAATCCAGAATAGTTTAAAGTATTTTTCACATTTTTTTTCAGAATTTTCAAAAATTGTTTACTATTTTTATCAATTTTTCTTTATTAAACTGTTTTTTAATTATTAAAAATTATTAAAAAATCAAAAAAAATATAAATCATTTTTAGAAAATTTTCTTTTATCATTTTGCATCTAGGAAAATTAATTTTGCACTCGTAGGGTTATTTTTGTAAAAATTTGATTTTTAAAGAACGGGTTTCGAACCCCGTTCTCGTTTTTAAGTTTAAATCGCTTTTAGCTTTCGTTTTTAGGTTTTCTTTGCTCGTTTTTGCATTTTAATTATAGAATTAGTTTCCAAAACCAAAATTATTTTAATCTGCATTCAAACGCGCGATCATAAACGTCTTCGATTTTCAATTTGCACCTCGACGGGATTACGACTTCGGGTAGGTTTTGAGGGATTGTGCTTTGGATAAGAGCGAATCTTTTAAAAGCCTCTTGGAATACTTACTATTGATATTTATCCTTACGTATTTATATTTATATATTTATTTATATTTATACAAAAAGGGTGAAGTCAATTTTTGGCGCCGTTGCTGGGGAGGTGTAATCGATTATCATTTCGTTTGAAGATTAGTTTTTGAAGACCCTTCCCTTGTTGATTTTTTATTCAGTTTGTGAATATTTTCTTTTATTTTAAAATATAAATAACCTGAAAATTTTTTCATTTTCATTTATTAGTATTAGTATAAGATAAATAAAATCAAGAAAAATCAAAATAACATAAAAAATTGTCCTTAATCAAGATATTAAAAATCATCATCAATATAATGACTAGCATCTTGAGCATTATCATAATAGTTCCCGAACTAAAAGATTCAAACTTCGCCTTTTTAAGTCATAGGACGGTCGACTCCACCTTTAAAAGTTTAACAAACCTCTTAAGAGGGGGTATATATAAGAGGGGTGTTTCCGAGGAACTACGACCCTAAAGGGAGAAAGGTTTTTAATTGCTTCGCGCTTTCACTACTCCGCCTCCTTTAGTGCGTTTTTTTTCTTTTAAAGAGCTACCGTGAAGCTTGTCGATTATTGGTTTAGATATTCGATCTCGTTTTGTCCATTAAAATAAATTGTGAAATAAATTGAGAAAAAACCAAAAATATTTTTCTTTTAATCTTTTTAGTGTATGCGCACTCGTTCTTCTTCTAATCTCGTTGGTAATTCTTTCTTCTAATCCAACCACTTCCAATCCTAAACGTCGTAACTGTAGACGTTCAAAATCAAAGTCGTCGAACCGTTCACTCAGGAGATAGCGCTATTGTATGACACACCTATCTCCTAGTCGTTACGTAGATGGCGATCAACCGTACTATGGCAGAATTGCTCCGTGCCCCCCGAGGGTTATGCGGGAGTACTAATCGTGGTCCTCTATTCTTGCTGAGATTTGAGCTTAAGCTACAGTATCATTAATTAGATGATTTGGACCAATTTTTCGGACTTGAGAAATACAATCCTCATGACCTCATCAGTTGGTGTAACCAAAATAAACTTCCCAACCATTAAATACAAGGATGTGCGAATCATGCGCTTAAGGCTTATGCTTTTTCCTTTCTCTCTTGCGGGGGCAACCCATCGGTGGCTTGAAAAAGAACCCCCCCCCGTTCTATCACCAATTGGGATGATCTCATGTCCAAATTTATCAATGAATTCCCCCCCCCCCCTCAAGAACGACAAACCTTCAAAATGAAATTTCTAATTTTCAACAAAAGTTTGACGAATCGTTTCATGAGGCGTGGGACCGATACAAAGATCTCCTTCGTGCTTGTCTTCATCATGGTTTCACCGAATTGCACCAATCGATACCTTTCTTTAATCGCTTGAACTTCCGACCAAGATTCCTTTAAATTCCGCAGCGATGGCAATCTTTTGGGAAAGAAGTTTCTAAAGATGTGTTGTACGATTATTGAAAACACATCCAAGGTCCGTAAATTCACGAAACAAAATGGTTGTTTCTAAAGTGAAATCAAGTGATGGTAATTTTCTTCTGATTATAGCCAAACTTACTTATGGGTAGTTAAATCAGCAAAACGGAGTGTAGTATACTAACGCTATGATGGTATTCTTAAACAATTTCAGACTTCCCCACCTCCAGCTTTCAGTAAAAGTTGTTGGGAAGATTATGTTACTTGCTGTGGTCCTATCCTTCTTATCAGTGTCTCGCCGCCGTGGAATCACTTTCTCGGAGTATCGGGCTAATATTCAAGGATACGTGCAGCAGCCGCGAGTAACTACAATCAGGGTAATTTCGGTTATCGTCCTCCAGGTGTGGCTAATCAAACACCATCGGGTTTTGTTCAACAAAACGGGAAAAATAATCAAAACCGTTGTAGCCAACCTCAAGGATATAATCGAGGAAACAATTTCAATCAAAACAAATTATCAGCTCCATTCAACAAAACCAAAATGTTCCTTTAAAGTGAGTTGGAAAAATTTAAGAAAATAAATGATGTTAATATGAAAGCCATGCAAGCTCAAATTAATAATGTGAAAAATGAGTTAAGGAATGAAATGCAATCTTCAATTCAAGCTTCAATGTCAAATCAAACTAACGAGCTTAAGAACATGACCGGGCTAGTTTCTTCTTTCAAATGAACACCGCTTCTACCTCGGGTACGAGATCTCTCCCTAGCAACACCGTTTCTAACCCAAAGAGTGAATTGAAAGCCATTACCACTCAAAGTGGTCTTGTTCTTGATGGACCCACCGTACCAAGCCTCTCCTTTCATAAATACAAAGGAGGATGAACGTGCCAGGGTAACGACTTTACGGACCGGAAACCTGGTGAGTATACCATTTAGGTCCACTCCTCAAGTCCCAAAAAGCTAAACCTCCCTTCTCAAGAAACGTGTATTCACTCAAAAGGGTATCTCGTTACCTAATATTCCTTTATCCTTCGCGTAATGAAACCCAGAGAACAAAAATAAAAAGATGAAGTTCTCAAATTCATAAATTTTGCAATGTTTAAAACAACTTCATCTCAATACTCTCTCTAGCATTGCATTGTTTTTTAATCCCACTAAAATATCAAAAAGATGCCTTAAGTCTCTCCTTTCTTAACAAGGAGAAACTTATTGATTGACATAACCACACCACTTAATGAAATATTGCTCAGCGGTTTATCCTTAGAAGCTTACCGAAAAGCTAGGTGCCATGGAATTTTCTCTCTTCGTGTGTTTTAGTGAGATCAAGTGCAAAGCCCTAGCCGATCTAGGTGCTAGCATCAACTTGATACCACTCTCGGTATGGAAAGAGTTAGGATTACCCGAGCTTATTTCTACCCAAATGACTCTTGAACTAGCTAACCGTGATATTTGCACTCCGAAAGGAATTGCAAGAGATGTCTTTGTTCTGATTGGAAAGTTCACATTCCCGATGATTTCTGTCATTGTTGATTATGGGAGCGACCTAGTGTCCCCTTCATTTTGGAAGACCATTCTTACGGACGCTCGTGATTGATGACGTTCATGGAGAAGAACTGATTCTCCGTGACGGTATAAAAGGAATAATCTTGAACATGTGAAAATGACCACTTCAAGGCTATTCAGATGAACCTCAATCAGAATCAATCAACATGTTTGATGTCTCAATGTTTCCATGAGGATTTTTATTTGTGAAGATTTGTTTGCAGCAAATCATCCAAGTGGCAATCCCACTTCTCTTGTCTCTACTCATACCAATTTAACTTCACCGGAAGTTAATGATGATATCTTTAATCTGAAGGAAGACATTATTAAGAATTTGATAAATCTTGATAAAACCAAAGATCTCCCTCCATATCATGATAATCAATCGAGTGGCAATCCCACTTCGATTTCAGAACCCGAGACCAAGTCTTCTTCTTCTTCCCTCACACTTATTTCCCTCGAAGAAGGTGATTTAATTTGGGAAGAATTCGAAGCTTATCTCGCAAGTGATTCATTTCCACCAGGAAATTATAATCCTTCATCTCTTCTCCCTCCTTTTCATAATTCTTTAAGTGGCAGTACCACCTCTTCTTCACCGAGTCTCCACATTTCTGAGACTAGCGACTATTTTCTTGAGAAGTTCGCCAATGAACTCGCTTATATCACATTTCCACCAGGAAATGATGATCTTCCCTTTGATGCCGAATCCGATCTTCTAGAATTAGAGTATCTGCTTAACCATGATCCTATCAAGGATATGGATTCTATTCTCGAAGATTCGGTTAATGAAAATTCACTTGATGACAATCTTGATGATACCATCTCTAAGATGTTCACCGATGAACATGCTCTTAATTACTCATCCCCACCATTATGGGATGATTATGATGATGACCTTTTTGATCATGAGTCCGATAATGACAATGTTTATGATGATCCATTTGACTTCAAGGAAGAGAAAATCAAAGATTCTAAAATCTTGATTGATGAACTTGATCCCTCTAGATCAAGTGATTTCCTTCCTTTTCCCAAGTGTGACTAGGTTTTCTATGAGGATTTTTCCAAGGTTGATGCTTTGTCTTCAACCAACAACGAGGACAAGGTATTTAATCTGAGTATACTCATTCATGAGAACCTCTTTGAAGTCACCAACTTTGCAACACCGGATAAGAATGTAAAGAATGCCACTAATGCTTCTTTAATTCTTGAGGATTTTAATCCTCCTCTTTATGAACTTCCTTTCCATAAAGAATTTCCCGGGCTAGGAGCTTTACTCTCGTTTTCATACGAAAATGAGGAAAAGTTTTCAACCCTGGGATTCTCACTTCTAAAAGAGTTCATACCTCTCTTCTCCGGGAACTATCTCATCGGAGCACTAAAGCTTTCAAAGTCACCAAAATTCTTGAAAGCCCGATGGAGATTTTTCCTTGCTCTTACCAAGAGGACATCCGAGTCTTGGATGTTCCGTGTCTCTACTTCTATCCCCCTTGACAAACTCAAGTATGGGGGATTAGGTCAAGCTAAGTGACCTAAAGAAAGCGCTTCGTGGGTGGCAACCCATGCTTATCCTATTATTATCATCGTAGTAGTAGTAGTAGTAGTATTGTAGTATTGAATAAGTGTTTTTTGTTGTGTGATGAGGCTAACCCCTTTCCTTTTCCGTGTTTTGTGTTTTGTGTTGTATGTCCAGGATGTCTCGAATTTTTGAAGCCTCTCGTGCTCGCGGTTTTTGTCCTTCGATCACAAGAGCTTCACATCCTCAGCTTTATTTTTCGAATCCGATATCCAAATCTTATCGACTAACGTT